>BKCP01000002.1:24649-41806 GCA_008636005.1 Striga asiatica
AAAAAGCGGGTAAAACATGCTTAAGGTTTATTTTTTTTGGCCCACGTTTAACATCAGAAAAGCATGTAACAAACATACAATGGAAGGCTACAACCTCTATTCAGAAAGGTTACAATTCATCTCTTATTGCAAGCAAAGGAGACTTGGATATGGCAGACTTGTTTAAAACAAATAAGATCCACGTGGCCAGTTACATGTCTAATAGTAACATCTCTTCAACAGAGTTGTGGAGCAAACTAGAGAAAGGATTTTAAGAATACGTGCAAACAATGCGTGATAGCAGCATAGAGAAAATAATGTTGTCAAAAAATATTTCAGAAGGTCACAATAATAAATAGAATTCTGATACTTGGAAACTTACAGTTCCAATTGCCAGTGCGACATCTTCATTAGTATGGTGATCATCAATATGAATATCCCCAGTGGCTTTTACATGTACGTCAAATAAACCATGCGAAGCAAGTTGCTGTAACAGATAATAAAACAACAACATTCAGCATTTTAACTCATTTGAATTAAACATATAATTATAAACAAGTAAACAACGATCATATTCATGTTTGATTGACAATACACGACACGTTTATTAGTGCCAAACAACTCTTTATACTTTCATCGAAGCAGAAAAATTAAACTACACTCCTAGTGTTGGCCTAATTACTGTTGTTTCCAGTTAAAGTAACACCTATAATAAGTGAATTACTAATGAACAGGATAATCACTACCCATCCACCCCCTTGGTAGCTTTTGTACTCATAGGTACTGAGTAACAGTTACAATAGAAGTTCAATTATATATTCCATTACTCAAAAAAAATTATAAAATCACCAGTCCTAAATTGACAAAATAAATAAATAAAATTGCACAAACGTAAATGAAAAACTAACATCCAACATGTGATCGAGAAACGGAATGCCCGTATTATTTTCAGCTATGGCGCTGCCATCCAGATTGATCTTCACATTGACATTCGTCTCTTTGGTAACCCTCTTCACCTCTCCGATTCTTCCGCCTGCAGTTGCAGACAATTACCAAAGACAGGCCAAAACAACAAAAATGAATAAAGAAAAGGAGAGAGAAAAAAGAAAGTTCACATGGATTACCGTGAGCTATGGCTATCGACGGAGAACCATTGTTACCGACCGCATGAGGTACCGTGGACTTCATTCGAGGGGCTGTGAGGTACTGGGAGAACAAATGTACCTTGCGCTGCTGGAGGTGTACAGAGAGGAAAACGCGCGGCGAGAGATGAACCGGTGAGTTGAAGAGGCGCGATTGAGACCAAAACGTGTTGTTGACTGAACGCTGCGCAATTGAGAGTTCCATACGTGGAGGAAATGGTGGGAGGGAAGCAGCGCAGCGGCGGCGACGATTGGTGGTGCCCGGCGGGGAGTTGACGTGAGGGTATTTATTTCTGCTCAAAAGCGTCAGTAGCGTTCAGCGCTTTTTAATTTAGTTTGCAACCCATTTTTTTTTTTTTTTTTTGGNCAAAAGGCTGATTACAAGATAAAGACCGGGGGCTAAGAGCATCTCCAATACTCTAATGTTGTTGTATTATAAATTTTGACAAATGTCAAAAAATTAAATAGATTGTGAACCATGTAGGACAAATGTTGAGTTCACAACTATTAAATTAAAAAATCAACTTCAATGCACAATGTAGTCTAATACAATATTATCTACTTACAAAATATTAAAATTTTAATATGAATTAATAGAATTAATTAAATAATTAAATAGTTTAAAAATGGTAATCATAATTCTCTCTCTTCTCTTCATTGGCTAGCTAGAGTGTGGAGGAGAATGTGGATGAACCTCATTCTTCTCTACATTGTAGACATTAATTATGTCCACTTCATCACAACATTTGTGATCATATTGTACATTGGAGGGTGAAAAGTTGTGACATTAATAAATTTATTGATGTGGAATGTAATTTAGCACTACAACATTGAGCATTGGAGATTCTCTAAGTATCCATATAGAAACCACCAAATGGTGGAATCTGGGAGGTGCACTAATAGTAGTGCCCTAAAACTAAAAAACGAGGAAAAGGAGTAAAGTTCTGGCAGCGACAAGAGCACTGAAACAGAAAGCTCGTCTCCAAAACACCATAAAAAAAAAAAAAAAAAAAACTAAAAGCCCCAAAAAGAGAGAATACAACCGATTAACGTGACTGCATTTTTTTTCCTGCTACTTTATATATATAGTTTCCAGTAAGAGTGGTTCTCAATAAAATAGATAAGAATATCGTACCACAAGAAATAAATACCCTCACACAACCACCCATTCACCCTACCCGTGGGACCCACCCAGGGACGTCTCCAAAAGTTTGGAGGCCCCAGATAAGTTTTTCATTTTTGAATTTTTCAATTTAAACTTGCGTGGTAATTAGGGCTATTTGTATATAGAATCATAGAAGAAAAAAAACTAATTAAACAAGACTATTAAATAAATAAATGAAAAAAAAAAAGGTTTTTCTTATTTTTCTAGACCTTGGAACTGATAAATTACTTATGAGTTACAAGTATTTTTAATAAATTACATTCAAGCAGTCACGGGGACACCAATGAGAAGAAAATAAAAATCATATCACTACAAAGAATATTTATTCTCACACAACTTGTTCTGACCGAACATCATAACAAAACAAATAAAATATTTAAGACCTTAAATTCCCAAACGAACTACATATTTTGTCATTTGCCCCTTCATTAATTAGCCCATTCATTTGTGTAACGGACCAAGTCCCTAGTTGGACATTAATTCCTTTATTTTTAAATAGGCCAAGTCCAACAAAAATACATAATACTAAAAAGAATGAGGCCCTAAATAAATGAAATTGTGTAAATTGACCAAAATCAACACAAATACATACTATTAAAAAAAAATTAGGCCCCAAATAAATGGAAACCCTAGGCATGGGCCTAGTTTGCCTTCCCAAGAGTCGGCTCTTGACCCACCCTACCCATCACCCACACCCACTCTCTCTCTCCCTTCCCATTGTCTTCCACCATTCTGTCACACCGCCGGTCGCACAGCTTGCTCCTCGCAAGTCGCAAGCAGCCCGTTGTCGGCATCTAGCAACAACCAGTTTGGGTCGTCTGCACAACTCTTGCCAGCAACCAGTTCTGACAGCCTCCTTCAGCCATGACGTCGTCTGTCTTGTTGAGACCTCCATGGTCGCGCGCAGACACAGTCCCACCAGAAGCCTCGCCGCCGGCGTCCTATATCATCGTCTACGACCAACCAATATTAGTCCTCAGAACAAACGTCAGGCCATGGACGCCGACCTGGTCGTCCACGTCGCACGTTGTCGGTAACCCGTGGAAAATCACACCCATCGCATCTCTACTGGTCGCCGCCTCTGCCACTGTACACGCCCACCATGAGGTCGCATCAGACCTCCACGGTCCCTCTATCCCGACCTGTACCGTCCTACCTTCAACTGTGTCAGAAGTCGACACCGCGAGCACGCCCAAATCTAATCCCCACTTATGTTGGACAAATCTAATTTGAGATGGGTGTTTTTTTAAAATAAGTTTCAGAGATCTATTTTTTCGTGCATATACAGAAAGCTTAGCTTTAGATGTTATTTACACTATTCGCGTTTGAATGAGAATTATCTACTTTCTGATGTTTATATTTAGATATTGTAGTCCATCACAGATGAGACAGAAGATCACATACCTGTTACTTGTAAAACATGAATATTTACTTCACGACCTAGAGAGAAATGAACAACCCATCATAAACGGTTGTAGTGTTAACCGTACACTTTTTCTTGACTGATTAGTTACACTAGTGCATTGTGTGCATTGAATGGATCTCAAAGAGGAACAGTTCGTTTTATATTGATCGTCGTAAATGAACTAGGCCTCGGGTAATTACTGCGTACTCTTAACCCGTAAGATATAAACGTGCACGTGCATACAGTAGCTGTTATTTTGATTCACCAAAAAATATATTCATTCATCATGGTCAATAGTCTTCGTGTTTTGGGTAGTAGTGTTGTGTGTATGGAGTATTGTTCGAATATTTACGGTCACCGGATGCGATAGCTTGATGATGCCCCCGAGATGAGCTCATGAAAGATTATTATGTCAATCATGGCTAGTGAAATTTATCCCAACTTAATAATAAAGATTTGTGTGGTACTATTCTCGGTTCAAGGAGTCAATTAATTATAATGTCAGTAACTAAATTAATTGTCGAATATTATATCTTAAACACAAGAAGATAAATTGGGTAATTATTATTAGAACTCAAATGTAATTTGGGCGCTAAATGGGGAGTGCAATAATATTTCTTTAGTGGATTGAGAAAACATTCAAATTTGAGAGGAGTGGTTTGGCCTACAGTTAGGCCTAAATTCGGGAAGCTAATATTTATAACATCTCTTTAAGGGGCACGGGTCCCTGTGCAATTTTTAAAAACAAAATAGTACATATAGAATTATATTGTACAGTAATTACAAAGAGATTTTCTTAATATTTATGTTGTTTGCATTTTGTATTTGTATTATGTTGTAGGCAACATAGATAAATGAGTGACATCAATTTTCCACAAAAGTCAACATTGATTTTGATACATATTGAATTTTAGGTGTTCTAAAAGTTATAATTATAAGTTTAAAATTAGCTACTAAATTGTGTTTGTCATTGATATTAACTACTAAAATATTTATTTTTATTATAAAGAAGTCCACGAATGCGACATTGTAAGAATATCCAATGCAAAAGAAAAAAAAAATTGTTGGTATTTGGAAAAGATATTTTTAATTAGATTTGAATTTATATAATTATGAGTGATATAATATATAAGAACATAATAAATATCATTTTTTTGCTACTTTGTAAATGTTACGTTTGTGCCCCCTCTGTCTTGCGATTCTGCGTCGGCCCCTGCCTTAAGGTCCCTATTGTAGCCTATAAATACATCACTTCTCTTGGGATGAGGGATTAAGGGATTGAGATGTGAGACACAGATTTACATATTGAAGCCGCAGCCCCCTCATGTCTTCTCTTCTTTTCTTCTCTTAGAAATCTCAATAGAGATATCTCCGAGATTGTCGCTCACCAAGAGGAACGTAGAAGATGGGTCATACAACAGAAAATTTGAGGTACACCGAGGTGGATAAATATATATATATATATATATATTCAACCCCGTAATATATATATATATATATATATATATATATATATATATATATATGCACACACACACACACACACACATACATAGCCCTGTAGCTGCCGGCGATCATCCGACAACGATCATACGACAATGCGGACCGTCGTGCTCAGCCACGTCCAGGCCCGTCCCAGGCCCCTCGCAGTCCGCACAGACCCGTGCAGCCTCGTCCTAGTCACGTGCAGCCTCACGCGGCGTTCCCTGCGCAGTCCCGTGCACGTAGACAGCGAGACCTGCAAATTCCTCGTGCGACCCAATGCAACCCGCGTGATGTCCAGCGTCCGCGAGCAGACCCGAGTAGCAGCATGCACTGACAGGCACAACCGAGCAACCCCACGCACCAGCACACCCCAGTCGCATCAAGTGACCTGCCAGCGACCAGACGAACCGCAACGACCTAGTAGCAACGCGGCAGTGGCCCGACCATGGTTCGGCAACCCCGTGCAATGTGGTGCAACCGACAACGATTCGACAAGGCCCAACGTGATGCGAAACGTGACTCGGACACAGAGAGACACGACGAGGCAATTACAACAGGACGAACATCGACGAGCGGTTCAGATCTCCATCAATGGAAATCAGAAAGGTCTCTAAGTCGGCAAATAAATTTTAAACAAGATTTGCAGATTTGAAAACTTCAAAATTTTGGAATGACTCGACTAAGCAGATCTGAGAAGAATGAACGAGTAATTCCTTCATCAAGTGAGATCATCAAGGTATAACATCAACACCTAGTGGATAGTAGGCCGTCGTCTCCTCCACCACGTCAGACTCAATTGAAACCTCCCTTAGGAGAGAGGAGCCCATAAGCGAGAGCTCTTCCATCTTGAACTTAAAATCAGGACCATGGGATAAGGGTTCGCGACTAAAGTGGTGGGGAATGCCACTAATACAAGACAACCCTAGGAACAGAGCGATAGGCTGCGGATAGGCTGTTAAACGAGCTGAGCTCGAGCTCGAGCCTAAGCCCTGACTTGAGTTGTTAAGTAAACAAGCCATAAATTGAGCTCGAGCTCGACTCGTATATCAATATAACAAGCCGAGTTCGAGCCTTAGTAAGCCAATCTCGATTTTTAACAAGTCAAAGTACAAAAAATTATATAAAAATTTTCTTTTCGAGAGTCAAGTTGAGCCCGACTTGTTTATGAAACGCTCTTTAAGTGAGACCGAGCTCGATAAGTGAACCAAACCAAACTCACGAGCGACTCATTTCGTTTAGCAACTCTAGATGTCGGGAGGCTGAAGTCTTTAGTTTATCTTTTTCTTAATTATTTCTCTTTTTTCTTTATTGAAATATCATTTCAAAACTTATTAACCTACCATTTACAACGTGCATGTTACCGAGGGATTATGAGATATTGATATTTAAGTGATAGACATGACTTGTATTTTAATAGTGGGTAAATCAGCATTCATAAGTGCACTGCAATTAAAACTACAAGGCTTATTATAAAGAAGTCCACGAATATGACGTTGTAAGAATATATCTAATGCAAAAGAAAAAAAAAAAAATGTTGGTATTTAAAAAAGATATATGTAATTATATTTGAATTTATGTAATTATGAGTGATATATTATATAAGAACAAAATAAATATCTTTTTTTTTGCCACTTTGTAAAAGTTATATTTGTGCCCCCTCTGTCTTGCGAGTTTGCGTTCGTCTCTGTTTTAAAGTCCTTGTTGTAGCCTATAAATATATCACTTCTCTTGGGATGAGGGATTAAGGGATTGAGATATGAGACACGTATTTACATATTGAAGCTAACTCCCTCATGTCTTCTCTTCTCTTCTTCTCTTATAAATCTCAGTAGAGATACCTCCGATTGTCGCCCACCAAAATGAACGAAGAAGATGTCGGGTCATGCAACATAAGATTTGAGGTACACCGAGGTGGATAAATATATACCCAACCCCTTAATATATATGGACACAGCCATGTAGCCGCCGGTGATAATCCGACAACGACTAACGAAATTCCTGGAAGTTCGGCGACCTTGGCAGGCCCAGCCGCAGACCGCCGTGCTCTGCCGTGTCTAGGCCCGTCCCACGCCGTTCGCAGCCTGCACAGACCCGTGCAGCCCCGTCCCAGTCACGTGCAGCCTCACGCGGCGTTCCCAGCGCAGTCCCGTGCACGCAGACAGTGAGACCCGCAAATTCCTCGTGCGACCCAATGCAACCCGCGTGATGTCAAGCGTCTGCGAGCAGACCCGAGGAGACCCGGACAACAGCGTACACTGGCGGGCACAACCGAACAGCCCCACGCACCAGCGCACCCCAGCCGCACCAGGTGACCTTCTAGCGACCCAGGCGACCCGCAACGACCCAGTAGCAACCCGGCAGTGGCCCGACCATGGTTCGGCAGCCCCGTGTGACGTGGTGCAACCGACAATGATTTGGCAAGGCCAAACGCAATGCGCAACGCGACTCGGACACCGAAAGACGCGACGAGGCAATCACAACAGGACGAACATCGACGAGCGGTTTAGATGATCTCCATCAACGGAAATTGGAAAGGTCTCAGAGTCGACAAAAAATTTTTAAACAAGATTTGCAGATTTGAAAACTTCAAAATTTTGGAACGACTCGGCTAAGCAGATCCGAGAAGAACGAACGAGTAATTTCTTCATCAAGTGAGATCATCAAGGTATAATATCAACACCCAGAGCATAGTAGGCCGTCGTCCTCCACCACGTCAGACACAATTGAAACCTCCCTTAGGAGAGAGGAGTCCATAAAGGAAAGCTCTTCCATCTTGAACTTAAAATGAGGACCATGGGATAAGGGTCTGCGACAAAAGTGGTGGGGAATGCCATTAACACAAGACAACCCTGGGAACAGAGCGATGGGCTGCGGACAGACTGTTCGAGCTCGAGCCCGAGCCCTAACTCGAGTTGTTCAGTAAACAAGCCATAAATCGAGTTTGAGCTCGACTCGTGTATCAATATAACAAGTCGAATTCGAACTTTAACAAGCCAATCTCGATTTTTAACGAGCCAAAGTACAAAAAATTATATAAAAGTTTTCTTTTCGAGAGTCAAGTTGAGCCCGACTTGTTAACGAAATGATCTTTAAGTGAGACCGAGCTCGATAAACGAATCAAACCAAACTCACGAGCGACTCATTTGTTTAGAAACCCTAGAGGCCAGGAGGCTGAAGTCTTTAGTTTCTCTTTTTCTTTATTAATTTTCTATTTTTTTCTTTATTGAAATACCATTCAAAGCTTATTAGCATACCATTTACAACGTGCATGTTACCGAGGGGTTATGAGATATTGATATTTAAGTGATAGACATGACTTGTATTCTAATAGTGGGTAAATCAGCATTCATAAGTGCTGAGATATTTATAATTAACTGATAGACATGACTTGTATTCTAATAGTGGGTAAATCAGCATTCATAAGTGCACTGCAAGTAAAACTACAAGGCTTATTGCACCGGGTATACCTTACGCCATATAATTTACTGTTTCAAACATGCTAAAGCTGTTGATAATCGAATAGTTTCTGCATAGAATTGGGAGTGAAATAGCTGCAGAAAAGAAAAAAGCTTCACATAGACTCCAGATTACAGCTTTCTGATGCAAGTTTCATCCAAGTTCTTTTCTTTACCTGAATCATAATGGCAAAGTCCAGAATCCTACAAACTATAGCTTAAAGCCTGTGCAGTAAAAGAAAATAAGCACTGTGTTCTATATCAAGAAACATCTTAGTATGATCTAACATGTACAATACAGCAATGGTAATTTTACACCTAAAAGTGAATACTCAGTTTGCTGGCCGAGCCTTATAACTTACTGAACAGTTCAAACTTGCTTTTTCCTGCTAACTAACATCTTTATTCGACCATGAGCATAAATGGCATGGACGGGTAACATTTATCAAGTCCCCATCTGGAAACTTCAGATGCGAACCAAAGCGAGTCAAAGTGCTAATTAGCGAGTTTTCATCTGAACATCACTCAGACACGATCTTCATTTGCATCTTTATTCTGAGTTGAATCTTCACAACATGAAACAGAAGCAAATTCCCCATTAACTGCCTGAGGCGCCCCATTTTCTTCATCGGGTTTCCCATTGACTTTAGTTGTATCTGTACTGGGAAGAGATTCATTGCAAACTTCTTCAGTTTTAGTAAGGCCAGCATCTTTAGAAATTCCGACATTAACCTCGGCATTTTCAGATTTTGAACTTTCTACAGTAACGGCACTAACAGAGTCCACGGAATGAGTTTCAATTTCGTGAGCATTGATTTCAGCAGGACTTGGGAAGCATTTCGAGTGTTTTGAAAATCCTTTTTGATCAATTTCAATCTCTAGCTTGACATAAGTTTCCTCTTGGGTCTTAAGAATAATCTCAGGTTCACTATTAGCGCCTAAAACAGAAGAAGGTGCTGCTTTATCTTCCTCACGAGTAGTCATTGAAGATATGGTTGGTGATGCAGAACCAGAATCTACTGTTTCGACTTTGCTGTTAGCCTTGGGCTCGAGACACGGCCCACAATCACTGCTCGCCTGTTTATCTTCCTTTCCAGAAGAAATGGGCAACCGGGGTTGATTGTTAGTTGAGTCAGAGCCCTTATTGCCTGCCATTGAAAAATGAAGGTGAAATGAGAGGCAGAGACAAAGAAAAGAAAAATATATTATGGTTGATTACCAAAACTACCATAAGATTTTGCCTTTCTACTTTCAAAGAGAAAAACACCCAACTATTTACTCGAATCACAGTACTCACTTGACATTTATTACTCTTGATAATCAAATACTCAAGAAAGAGGAATTTGTTAGCCAATACAAAGGGGTTTTACGTAAAACTTAAATATTTCCCATCGACTGTGTCTGTATCAGGAAGAGATTCATACAACCTTTATCTTTGGTTTTTGTTAGGCCAGCATCTTCAACAATCTCGACATGAACCAAAGCATTTTCAGGTTTTGAACTATCTAAAGTGACGGCACTAACAGAATCCGTGGAAGGAGCTTTGACTTGGCACGGATTGGTTTCAGCTGGAATAGGGGAGCATTTCAAGTAGTCGGTCAATTCTTCATGCTCGATTTCAATCTCGGGTTTGTGGGGTGTTGCTTCCTGGGTGTGAACAGAATCATTGTTTGCCTGTTTTTCGGGCTTTTCGACTAAAATGGGCAAGCGAGGTTGATTGTTCATTGAGTCAGAGACCTTCACGCCTGTTGTTAGGAAGTAAAGGTGAAATCGGATGTCAAAAGATACAAAGCTTAGACAAGAAAAAAGAAAGTATCTCAAGGTATGTTACAAGTTTATGTTTATCCCACATAGATAAGTTACTAGGCTGTATTATTGTTTATAAGTGTTTTTGAGCTTACTTTTGGGATGATTGCTACCAAGGTCCATTTATCAGGCTACAAAACTTTGCCAAAACTCAGATTAATTGAAGAAAGTAGAAACAACTATTGTTTCAAAATTAGAAATAACTCGTAATATTTACAAATTGCATTCTCCAGCAGGATAATAATTATCAGGTAAATGAAATTACGCGAACACCAAAAAGGGTTTAAATGTATCATCAGTCATCACCCCTCTACAAGAGGGGGTATTTCAAATTTCAGTAGTTAAGCTAAACCTCGAGAGCAGGTTTTGCCATAATAGATATATATTATGAGGAAAAAAGATAGCTCAACTTCTCACAGCTTAACATAAGTTTTTCCTTATCTTTCTTAAAAACTTTGAATCCTAAGGTAAGTAAAGCACTAGGCAATAATTTGAATCCCCGATCTTCATCTCCTCTTTGGTAGAGAAGGCTGGGAAGGACCTCACTTGGGTGAGTTGGTCGGCTGATAATAAAACAGAAAGAATAAATTATTGGCCAACAAAAGAAAATGTTTACCATCAGAGTTTTCTTGCTTCAATAACTGTTTCTGTAGCAAATCTGTCCCTGGAAACAACAACATGTTCATGTACTTTATTTCTTTCCTGTGTACGTCCTCAAGTTTTTGGAAATCAAAATCCCTAATCCACGTGTTCATATGCTCTGATATGGTGGGAATAATCAACTGTCCAACCTTAAGGGAAGAAAGTTCCTGGAACAACAAAAGTAGATATTATTATCACAAGTCCAGCAAAAAAAAAAAAATAATAATGAAAATAATTCATTAGTCCAGAAGTCAAATATTCAAGTTGGCCTCACTTTCCAGTTTCGAAGATGAAAAAATAACAGCGAATAGAAAAGCAATAACTGATGCATTGCCAACAAGCGCGAAACATAAAGCCAATATGCTTACTTTTTCAATGGCGGATAAAAGGCGTCTGCACATTCCTTGACGCCTATAGATCGCACGAGTCCCAATAAATGGCATCTCAGCCAAACGGTCACCATGAAACCTAACAAGTGAAATGAAAATATGATCAGATGGCTTTAAATTGTCAGTCATTAGAACTGAAACCAATAGTTCATATATTTATTATGCTAAGCCACTAAAACCCAGAAGATAACCTACAGAGAAGGCCAACAAGCAGCATTGTATTACGACCTGATAGATGCCGCAGATATTATTTCATCACCCTGCTCCAAAATAGCCGTATAAAATCCACGATAATTCAGCCGGTTAAAATTTGATCTGCAAAAGAAGGCCTGATAGGATAAGTTATAAATATTTATTTATTTGTCTGTGTGTGTGCATGTGCCACTCAGATAAAGGGGGGGTGTGGGTGGAAGACACAATGAAAAAAAGGATGAAAATGCAAACTGGTATATTATAGGCAGTGGGCAGATAAATAAGCAACTGGACGACTCATTGGGCAGCCAATAAAAACTAGTTAGGAAGTGCATTCGTGTGGGTGTATGAAGCTTCGGGGGTTGTTACTAATAAAAAAGAAAACAGTAGCAAGTATTGAAGAAGTGAAATCACAAATGAGCGATATTTTAATAGGTATATTACAAAAACAAAGCATGTGAAATATTTATATGCTTGCAATTAGTGATTATTAAGAAATTGAATCCCTTTCCTTAAAATCTCATTAATTTGGTAAAAGGCCAGACTAAATCATATTAGAAAGAAAAAGCTTAGAATAAGAGCTATGCCTATGGGCAACTGAGTCACAAGAGATTACGCATAACTAGCAATTATACTAGAAAGCTATGGAACTCCTTGAAGACTGTTGTAAAAACATGGTTTGCATAAAACCAGAACAACACAATTTCACAAGATATGCAAGATCTGTCCGTAACAGAGAACGAGGCCAAAGAAAACTAAATCACACATGTATTCCTCATTAGCTTTGGTCAAGTACACCTTACCCACAATTATAGACAACATTATGAATCAAATTTATCCCACTCTTCCTGTCAATAATGGGCAAGAAACATTCATCCATGACAGATAATGCAACAGCTAGCTTAGAGTTGCACTCCACCCTTAGTGGAAATCCACACTGAGAAGTATCAGATATGTCTTTTCGTTGAATAAGAGACCATGAAAATTCTGCTTCCAATTCATGTTTAACTCCAAGGATCTTCTGTAAATGATCATAGAGCTGCAAATACAAAATAGCAGTTACATAAAGTATGATTCACAATATGTTGAACAAGATGTAGCCAGGCCCATAAAGGTTTATACATAATAGTAAAATACATATGTAGAATATGGCGTCCCCTAAAAGCCAGTGGTGCTTTTTTTTTTTTAAGAAAAAATATGAGCATAGAGATCAAAAGAAGATGACAAACAGTGACCTGATGCATGGTTTAGACTTCTCTCATTTTTTTAAGCTCCAAAATTAAAATGTTAGAGAAAATAATTCCAGTCATGCATACTCCCTTTTGCATATTGTAAAGAAAAACATATATTGCTGAGGTTAGGGTATACCATTTCATCGTGGACTAGCTATTCAAACAAAACCTACTATGCCCAATACCTCTTGGCATTTCACCCCACAGAAAGATGCACCTCCTGAACTCAAAGGTGGAGCACCCGCCTTTTCACCACATGATTTGTGATCTAGAAAAAAAATAATAATATAGAATTATCACGATAGTAATATCGAAGAAAAATGCGAAAATTGCATTTTCATATTTCTGAGAGAAGGCGTGAGAAGGAGAGAAAATAAAAATACACATAAAACTCCAACCTTGTAAAAACTATAACTTACATTTTTTCTCACAGAAGCTGCATCCGTTAAGTTCATCCCCAGCACTCTCATTTTCTTCAAAAACATTTACACTGCCACAAAATTTGCAAGTACAGTTTGAACAGTGCCAATCCCCTGAAGGAAGCTCCTGCATACAAAGAGGATAAACCAATATAATAAATAAAAAAATAATTAAGCCTGTTTCACATGACACAGTATTAGAAAACCACAATAGTTTGAACAGGATTTAAGCTTACGCCCTAAGAAGAGCAAGAGCAGCCGTTAACATATTCAGGAGGCAAAAATCTGAACACACACACGACCAGCGATAAGGAGCAGGGAAAAGAAAAGAAACCCAAGATCCAAATCATACTTGCAAAAGTAGGGAAATACACAAGGAATTTCAATAGTAACTTTACAAGAATACACACAACGAAGAATAAAAATGTCATACTAGGAAAAGAATAATAACACCCACAGCTTTTTACACCATAAATCCATCCAACGAAAACCTGCATCTCCAAACAGATCTGATGAAAGGTCGAAGGGCAACTATCACAACAGATAAGATCACCCCCATCCCCACAAATTCCACACGTGTCATCATCCGGATCATCACCATCAACATCAACCCTGAAGAAATCCCGAAGCAAAGATTTATCCTGACTATTCCAGGCATCAAGTGAGCACTGCAAAAGGGATGGACCAGGCTCCAAGAATATATTCTGAAATGGCTGGCGCAAATTGCTACCAGCATGCACCTCAAACTCTAACACAGTAAGAATTTTACTGCAACAGCTGCAGTGGATACCATCTCTTGTGATCCACCCTTCTAACAAGACCCGAGTCCTCTTACGGTTCATATACTGCACCTTCTCACGTAAGCTTGCTTTCCCAGAGTCTATCAACCAGGTCAAGACAGTTCTCTTCCCAGAATATGGAATATATCCATCAGAATCCGAGCTATCCCCATTATCATGACAACGGACCATAAGGGTACACCTTTCTATTGCTTTAGAGTTCAAACCCTTGGATGACCTGTCAACTCTAACTTTGTCTCTCTTCCTCTTTGGGGAACCTTCAATTGAATCAACATCATTTTCATCGCTATCTAAGGTCTCGTCAAACTTATCTTCTTCTCTTTTCCTTTTGATTCCATCCTTTTTTTTCCTTCTGGTTTGTCTTGTAAGTTTATTAATGAGATCTTCGGATAGAGGTGCAAACGATGGGGATCCCAGTTCCACATTATGTTTTCCATCTTCATCTTTTAACTGTTTTTTAAGTGCGTCATGAGCCTTTGTAATAGACCAGTAGGCTGTCCCACCAGGGTTAATGTAGACAGCATCTAGATAATCTCGATTATGCCTTGGTCTATAATCTATAGTCCACCCAGCATTAACTAACATCCTTCTAATCTTCTCACGCAGCTTTTGCTTTTCGGTACTCCCACTACGCTGGGCTTTGCTTTCTTTTCCTTCTTTACCTTTCAGAGGAGTCGGATTCTTTGGAGGTGAAGATCTTTCTTCCTCATTTTTCATCCTTTTCTTCGATTTATATACTATTATGCCTCCTTTTATCTTCTCCACTTTCTTTTTCTCAGCACTTGTCCCATTGTCAGCGAACAAGTCCTTGGCTACATCATCAGATATCGAACCTTTTCTTTCTTTAAGGTCAAAAGAGTCATCATTTTTAGTCTGAGAAGGAAAATCCACCTTTTTCTTCTTTTTCACCATAACCTTCAAAACCCCATTGTTCCCCTGCCTCCTGATTTGCTCGCCAGCCGTTTTCTGAAACTTCGACTTTAAAATCGAAATGGGCATTTCTTCTCCATCCTCAACCAGTGCGATATTTTTTTCATTCTTCACATTTTCATCCTTCCACCCTCTTTGACTTCTACTACCAGTATTTCGAATATTCCCATTAGATGAGCCAGAACCAACTTCCTTCACATTCCTGCTGTACTTCTGCTCAATAGTCTTAAACCTATTCTCGAAATACGAATTCATCATCTTCTTAGGTTCAAATTCGTCATATTCGTCAAAATCAAACAACTCCAACCTACACCTTTTCCTTTCATTACTAATGTCAGTACCAACACTGTCCCCACCGTACTCTCTGTCTTCAAGATTATCTCTTTTATGAGATTTCAAACTATTATTCAACTTCCTCTCATTAACCTTTCGCCTCATAAACTCCAATGGCACATCCTCATCACTCGACCCCGACCTGGAGCTCGGGCCCAAGCCCGAATCAGTTTCAACCAACCTATCCCTGTTTTCTGCCTTAAAATCGCCACCCAGACCCCCTGAGCCCCCTCCTGAATTCTCATTCCCAATTTTCTTCTTGACAATCAAACATCCCGAAGGACTTTTCTTCTTCAACACTCCTGATTTTGTACTCCTTTCCATTTTCATGCATCAGACCTCGGAAATTAACAAAGACAAAGCACCTTATCGGAAAAGGAGCTGTCAATTCGGTAAATCCAGGATTATTAAATCTGACGCCAAACTCAGAACTTGACAGTGGTCGATAAGTGACGAAATATGTGGAATACCTTCATCTGTCTGCTAAACGCATGATTATTGCCTGATCGGACTAAGTTCTCGGCGCAATTTTTGAGGGAATCAGTAGAAGAAAAGGGCCACGAAAGAGCGGAAAAGGAATTGGCTTTCGGGGTGTGCTTTATTGCACGTCCTCTGCTGTGTTTCTTACTTCTTTACAACAAAATAAGATGAGAAAAGAAAAGGGGAATGGGGTTTATTCTTNAACCATAAATAAAACTATATATAAATTAAAATAATGAGTACAACCCGAATCAGCTTGATTTATAACATATGTAATAGCTCAATTGAACCGGTCTCCTTTAGCTCGAGTAAATCGGTCATAGGGTAGATCGGATAAAATGGGTTAAAATAGCTCGGAGGAATTCTCTTGAAGTTAGCTCGGACAGTATGTTTATTAGGACTCTATTAGCTCAGATTACAAGGTAGCTCGAATAACATGTGTATACTCCAGTAGCTGAGACAACATGGTAGCTCGGATGGCATGCCAGTACTCCGATAGCTCGGATAGAACATAGGTCGGAAGACCTATGCATAAGAAGATGGATAGGCCTACTCAAGGGCGGACCACAGAGGGGCCCGCAGGGGCACATGCCAATGTGGTGTGAGGACTTTCAAAACATTTATATATATATATATATATATATATAATATATTTGAATTGTGTTTAACTTTTTTTGTGGGCCCCCTAGTACAACAAGCTAAGTTTTTTCCTCACACCCCAGCAAAAAGCCATAACTCACTAACTCATCTCATACTCTGTTCCCCTTCCTCTTCTTTTACTTCCTCCCGCAGACGGCTGTATTACAAAATTTGAGTGCAATTACAGGAAAAAAAAAAAAGAAATCTTTCAATAATCAAAGTGGTTTGAAGTTCTACTTCCTCAGTTGGCTATCAATTTTTATTTCAAAAAGTATGTTTTATTTAATTGTTTTCTAATTTTTATAACCCTAAATTTGTATTTGGGAATTGTCAAAATTGATGTAATTTTTAATTTAGGGCTTTCATGATTTTGATAAAATAGCATCTTAAATGTTATTTCTTATTTGTTGTGCATTTTTTATGTATTATTTGTTTTAGGTATCTTTATAATTGTAATGATAGTTTAAAATTAGCTCGAAATTTGTTCTTGTCTCTCATTTCTAAGTTCTAACTTAGTGTTATTATTATTGTTATATTAGTTATGGAGAAATAATATAAACGAAAATGTACGAGGGTTGACGATGAAAGAAATGTCTGAGGAAAAGACCAAGAATATGAGAACACGTAGAGAACAATTGATATGTAACGTTTGTCATTTTTTTTT
>BKCP01000002.1:41849-98597 GCA_008636005.1 Striga asiatica
TTTATGAGTTATATTGTGTCCCCTACTTTTAAATGTCTGCTTCCGCCCCGGGCCTACTGATGATGTCATTGATCTATCTATGAGCAGTTAAAGCATATGCAGACTTGTTGGCAACGGGGCAAAGGACCTATGTGGTATAAGCCGAATTGTGAGACTTGGTCAAGATAAGGACTAATATAAGATTTTATATAAACTATGTCAGTGGGAAATTTTATTTATTTCGAACACGTGTATGGTTATCTGAGAGGGATCCAAATCCTATGGATAGAATGAGTCTCGGATAGACTTAGGGGTAGCAAAATAACCGTAGGACAGACCTTCGGGTACTCGAGCAGGCTTTCGGGCAACCGGGTAGGGTAAAACTATTGGTTTATGTGTCCTAGAGACAATCTTTTTAAGGACATATATACATGATCACATTAATAATTATATTGAATTATAATTATGGTATTGCAATTAATTAAATAATTGTTTGATTATTTGAAAATTATTAATTAATTGCTCCCTTGAGTTAATATTGTCATTAACAGAGTGAGATGCTAATTGATAAAGTATAACTCTCAAATCGCCTCAATCGATGATCATTAAGAAAGGGATATTAATGATACGCGATAGATTAACATGTGGTCTGCATCACATTCTTGGATAATATAGTATGTCTCACTGCTATGAATAATTGTTATTCGTGATGGACACATGGATACTTTGGAGAGTATTGGCATACCCTACCGATAAACCATTTGTTTATGTGTCTATGGAAGTATCGGTGTGTTGAATGGTGTAATAGTCCTTTGAATTGAGGTCAATACGCAATTCATGTATAGAGTGATTTATTTAGACCTTGTCCAAAGCTTACGCCCTTATGGGTAGATACGGGCTTGTGTTGGGTTGGTCACGATATACATGGAATTGGTAGTTGAGCCAAGATAGGATTCATTTTTCGAATATGGTTTCTAGAGAATACTCGTTTTCTCTGTAATGGGTTGGTAAAGTCATTGACTAATGCACGTGATTATATTTGAAATGGTGTTCAAATATAATTAATTAAAATCAACCAGTGAGATGAGATAAAATGATTAAGCTGTTTGGATAGACACACGTTCAAGTCCTAAGTTTAATCGAGTGGTTCGTGAATGAAGGGACCGTATCACTATTGAATTCTACAGTAAAGGTTTGTTTGCTTTGTCTCTGTAAAGGTACTTCATATTTTGAGTTCGTCCTTCCACGCAGTCTAGGATTTTCGTAAGGATCATAAATTAGATTTATGTCAATATATGAAGGCCTATAGGGTCACACAATATGCAATCTATTTTCCTGCTAAGAGTGAATCGAGAGTGTTAAATATTCAATTAGATTGGAATATTTATTTTTGAGTAATAGAATTATTTTCTATTAGATAGAAAATATTTAATTAAGTTAAGTTGGACTTATACTTAATTAAATCATTAATTGGATTAGGTCCAATTACCTATTGGGCTATAGGATTCCTAAGGCCCATATATTTAGGTTTGACCTAATTACAAATAGGTTATTATCTCATTGTAGTCTTTGTTGTAGTTATTTTTACCGGAGTTAAATCAAAGATTCGACACCGGGTCGTGTCTCTCGAGGAAGGTCAGTCGGATTATTTTGTACGATTATTCAAGCACAGAAATGGAAAATAAAAGAAGTGAAAATCCTAAACATTCTAAATCAAGTTGGAGATTTGATTATCGTCTACTAATTTGAAAAGCAAGTAATTGAACAGGGCAGGCAAACCAGGAATCACAAATTTAATATATAATGAAGGAGCTAGGGTATCGGGGTCGATCAATTCCGGTTCTCAATACACTTAACGAGCAATCAAGAGCTCGGTTGAATGCTTCGCTAAACTACTCATCTAGAGGTCTATCCTCAATAACTCTTCGTAACAAGAGGATAGACATTAATAAGCAATTCTTGAAGCAATCAACACATAAGCAATACTATTACGAACAAGCTTATTCCTAACGAGCCTAGATCGAACGATTTCTCCCTTTTCAGTTTTAAAATCGATTAGATAGATTAAGATGGTGATCAATCATCAAAACCCTAAGTTAAGCACAACTCGAGAGGATTGAGCAATTATCATGCACATAAATAAAATCAAACCGGAACGATCTTCCCTTAACCCTAGCTAAAAGATTTAGCTACTCATAATGCATTCAACTCCAACACATATAATAATCAAAGCCATTCAATCAATAAGAAAACGAAACGAAAGCTTACGATTAAAGAATCCAATGTTGAATACACAAATAACCGAATCCACAAGCTTAATCTTGGTGTTTTCACAATCCAAGATCAAATCCTATGAAGAACTAAGAGAAAAACTGTTTTGGAGTGAATAGAAACGAGAGAGAGTCTAAACCTAGGTGAAAGAATGAATGAAAAACTGAACAAAAACGCAGCTTAAAAATTCTGCTGTCGCGACCTCCGCGGCCGCGACTTAGACCTCCGCGGCCGCGGCGAAGAACCTCTCGCGGCCGCGACCGTCTCCGCGGCCGCGACTTCCCCGAGCCAGAATTTGAATTTTCGTGTATCTCGCGGCCGCGACTTTCTCTTCTCCGCGGCCGCGACGAACAATTTCTGAACGTTGGTTTTTGGGTTCGTCTTCTCTCATCCGGACTCGGACTTTGACCCCGTCTTCTCCAACACGACCCCAACTCATCCATCTAGACAGTAGACCTCGCATATCCATGCACCGAGCCACCAAACCTGCACATCACCACCGACAAGAAATGCGGAAAACGGGAAAAAACGAACAAAAAGACCAAAAACGACTAACACAAAGGATATGCGCGAGACGACTCGAAACGGACCAAAAACCAAAGAAAAATACCTAAGTAGGGGAAAAACAAGCATGAAATAAACAAAGAAAACATGACAAAAGTGGAACGAACAGTCTTTAACGATCATTAGATGAGAAATGAGATACGCCATAAAGCACAAAACACTCTGACTTTCTGATTGAGGATTCCTAGTGTTTTCACTGGAAATGGTTCATTGCGTTGGATCGTGCACCGGGATCTGGATTGCGTGGATACCATAGTTGAAGACAAAGCTTAAACTGTAAGTTTTCGTTAATTGTTCACGCGATCTAGGATCATATCAAATAGTTATAGCCGGATCTTCGTTGTTGGTAAGAAAATTTTAAAATTCTGTTGGGCGTACACTAGGTTCGTACGTCTGAAATCCAACAAAAGCTTGTTCAATAAGCCAATGACTCATATAAATAGGGGAGAGATATAAAAGGTAAAAGGTTAATCACACTATAGACTCTCAATATAATTTCTTACATTTACATACAACCTTTCATAACCATTTACTGACTTGACCGTCAGAGGATTTACGCTGGGAACTTTCCCAGCGTGTTTTGCACGTCTCCAAGAGAAAATCGGTTAGAGGACGACGAAAGGCCGATTCGAGGTGTAATAGCACATTAATTAGGGCCGTCTGTGGGAATATACCATTTCTCTACCAATTTCAAAGGAGCATTAGTGAGAAAGACGACCATGGCGGATGAGAGTTGGAGAATAACCCTTGATGAAAGTTTGGATGAAGTATGGGTTGTTGGGTTTTATGAGGAACGCCGTAATTATGCAAGTCATGGATTAATCTACGAAAGTTTCGCAGACACTGTACAGGGTTTACATTATTGTTTCATCCACAGGGTTTACATATGTTGTTCTAAAAATATGTTTAATACATTTCGTATAACACGGGAGGATTTTGTGTAATTTACCCTAAGATTAGCTAGTTGTACTACTTGAAAAAAAAAAATGTATAATTATATTATAAGATGATATAACTTTGAGATCCTATTATTGTTGGTTAGTATAAAATGCCCTTCTTGATGGGCCATTCTTTCCCACCGGGCTAGTTTCGCCTTTGGCCTTCTTCAACGTTCCCCGAAAATCGGGCAGGAGGAGAGTCGGGGCTCTCTTAAGTAGTCTCCGAAGCACAATGCAAATGAACCGACTAATTGGAACCTTCTACATCTACTCAAAGATGAGCACAATTTCAAGACAACTTGGATAGGCAAGTATAGTATGATTTATTATGTCGGTGGTGGAATGTCAGCATGTCCCTGTACCTGTAGTCCACTTGTGGAGGAGACATCAAAACGGCTAGTGGGTTGGCGTTGGACCATGGCGTCAATGAAATTTGATTGGCATAAATTATAATTCTTTTGTTTTCTTAAGCAATAAAATTGAAACGATTTCCTATCATACATCCTGTTGAATTTTTATTCCATAAAAGTTATGTTTTATTATATATATATTGTAGACATCGAAATTTTAATATTTTATTAGTTAATGTCTTTATTTATTTTTTAGACATAAAATTCATAATAAATAAGATATATAATTAATAATATTATTATTTCTTGTCCACCAAGTCAAATCTTAAGATTATGAAAGAGATTATAGAAAAGAGATTATATCAAATCAAGAAGGACCAAATTGATGTCTTCTTCTCCAAGACTCTTTCTTCTACACCTATAAATAGGGTTCTCATCTATGTCACAAACCACACCTCAAACACCCAAGACACCTCAAAAGTTTTATGTTTTTCATAAAATTTGTTGTTACAAATTTGGCACGCCCAGTGGGACCATCTCTACCTCTCATCTCTTCTCTCCAAGTCAAGTTCGAAGATCTTTGAAAATGCATGAAGACATCTGTGAAAAAAATGTACACGGGGGCAACGAAGGATGATGTCTTCCTAGGCCATGATTCCATCGAAAATCGTCGTGTTCATCAAACATCCGAATGGAGGAAACAAAAGTGGTCTTCCATTCTCAAATTCCATCGGGGCAATTTACATGAAGAGCTCCATCAATCCTCAAATTTAATGCTCCTTGGTATGAGCCTAAACTATCTACATATTCAAATGCTTCTTGATATGAGCCTAAACTATCTACATATTCAAATGCTCTTTGATATGAGCCTAAACTATCTATATGGCTCCTTGACATGAGCATAAAATGTTTACATATCGAGATCTACTTGACATGAGAATAAAAGGTCTACATATCAAATTCGAGGCTCCTTGACTCGAGCATAAATTGTCTACATATCAAGATCTTCTTGACACGAGAATAAAATGTCTACATATCAAATTCGAAGGCTCCTTGACACGAGCATAAAATGTCTACATATCAAGATCTCCTTGACACGAGATTAAAAGGTCTACATATCAAGAACTCCTTGATACGAGTTTAAACTATCTATAAATCAAGTCAAATGAAGAACTCCTTGATACGAGTTTAAACTATCTAAAAATCAAGTCAAATGAAGAACTTCTTGATACGAGTTTAAACTATCTACAAACCCAAGTCGAAGAACTCCTGATACGAGTCTAAACTATCTGCATATCTCAATCAATTTCAAAACTTTGAGGCTCATTCACTACCAAGACATTTTATCTGTGAACAAGTCTCAATGGGGCATTTGTAGACATTGAAATTTTAATATTTTATTAATTAATGTCTTTATTTATTTTTTGGACATAAATCCATAATAAATAAGATATATAATTAATAATGTTATTATTTCTTGCCCACCAAGTCAAATCTTAAGATTATGAAAGAGATTATATCAAATCCTAGGATAAGAAAAAAGATTATATCAAATCAAGAAGGACCAATCAAATTGATGTCTTCTTCTCCAAGACTCTTTCTTCTACACCTATAAATAGGGCTCTCCTCTATGTCACAAATCACACCTCAAACATAAGACACCTCAAAAGTTTTATGTTTTTCATAAAATTTGTTGTTACATATATATACAGGTTTGAGTTCCAATGAGAAAGGGTACAGTGAAAAAAATAAGAATATATTGTAGTACTTAGATCAAGTGATCCAATAGCTAAAAAGATTCAACATTTATTTATTCATTAAAGGTATTTTAGATATTTTAACATTTTAATAATCATTTTGTGGCAACTACAAATCATCTCCACCCAATTATATCGCGCCACGTGGTGAAAACACCTCACACGTCCTACTCTCTCTCTCTCACACACTGACACACACACACAAACCAATCAACACACACACACACACACTACACACATCACACTGCACACACACACATACAGCCGACGGGTCAACCACCAGGTGCCCGATTTTTTTGCGACGTCATGCCTGACCGACGACATAAGTGTTGTCGCACCTCCGCCAGGCCGCCGCGCCGCCATATGCAATGGAGGTTCGATCTGCTACCGCCATCAACCTCAGCCACAAGTCTCAGGCTTCCAGCTACCGGTCATTGGGATCTCTGCATCAGCCGTCGCGGAGCCTGCAGTCACGCACACCCTTCGTCGTCGTTGGTCCATCGCCTGGAGCTCCGTTGCCGTCGTTCTCTACCCATCTCAGTCGGCGGCCGGTTTCACCACTCCCGCTGGAAGTTGGCGCCGGAGCTCAGGTCGCGGCGGGAGAAGCTCTGGGAGGAACGACAGAGGCCTTTGAACACATCGAAGACAGATGTCTCAGCCGGAGATGGATGAACGACGCCGGTGGGGGTGGTGGGGAAGATGATGAAAAATTCGGGGATTAAGGCATGAGTGTGAGAATTAAATAATTTCAAGGGCCTGATTGCAAATTAATGAACTTTGATTATATTTAAATTTGGTACATGTGTCAAATGTGTAATTTATAGAAAATTTAATAAGTGTATATTAATGATAAATACGTTTACAATGTATTGTGTATATTCACATTAAATATATATATCCGATGTGTGTGCATGACGAAATGCACAGTCGAACTGCACCCTATAGCAACCGAAACAAATTTAACTAACTTGTTCCTTTCAAAATTGTTTAATAAAGTTCAAATCTATGTTTACTTTTAAAATTTTGGTTATCTTGGTTTCAACATTATAATTAAAAAAAAAAAGGTGAAATAACACATTTTTAAATATCGATTTTAACTATGATATCAATTTTAACATGATTATTATTTTTTAAATATTTTAAGAATAAAAAAATTAAAATTAACTTAAAAACAAAAAATTTATACGGATGGCCGCTGCCTAGAGTGTGGCAAACTTCGGATTTTCTTGGGCTGTTTAGGGGGTGATTGTTTATCAATTCACCCCAAAAAAACTCAATCAAAACTCAAATTTAACTCAACTTTAACCCAACTTCACTATCTCCAATATTATCAATATAATTAAATAATATCAACCAATCATTCTTACACATCACATCAACTTTAATTCACTATTCATCTTCTCACATAATTTTAACTAACCACCACTTTCAATCATTTTTCTCTTACTTTTACATCATATCAACTTTAATTATTTTATTTTAAATATTATTTTAATATATCCACTAACAACTAACCATACCAACTTTGTAACTATAGTTAAAAAAAACCAATTAATTTCTAGATCAATTCATAAACAATCACCCCCTTAGGCTCCGTCTACCTTGCCTTGATGTCGTTTGATTGCATGAACGCCTTGAAGGACCGTATGGAAGAAAATTCACGTTTGTAGGTGCCGCCTAGCACTTTGACTGGCATCTAAGCTGATTTTTCAGACAAACAACAAACTAAATAAAGCATTAGAGGTACACTTAGTTTTCATATATTCAATCGAATGCTTTCAAGTAAAAAATCAGTGGCACAGGGAACAATCAAGTAGCCAGCCAAGTTAATACTCAATCAGAGTGGTTGAGATAATGTGAAAAATTACTATCCACAGTTCTCAATTCTCCAACAATTCAATGGTTCAATGTACTGAAATCAAAAGGTCCAAAATAAATACGAGTTTTTCTCCCTAACCTCACCTTAGGAAGCCCAAAGCAATCATCAAAGTAACACACAGTCAAACTCTAAGACTAGGCTTTATCACTTACTTTTCTGGCAATGTTACATCAAAACAAGAATGTGGCAATTCACATTGTTATTTTCACACCATAATTTGGTTAGTGATGTACATTTACTCATCTCAACCCCAAGTGAAGGTCACTTTCACTTGAAGTTGAAAGAATCTACAAGTTGCAAAAAAAGAATAGACCAGGCACACCATTGCAAGGCCAAAAATCTCAGTACCCTTAGTCAACTTTGCGACTTTTTCTTCCTTTTGAGAAATGAAAATACAACCAATCTCTATAATAAAGTATTAATTCTCACGAGTCGGTTGCATCCACAGGTAGAGAAGTCGTGCGATGAAGGGAATTCGGCATCATGGGGCCCACGTAGAAATCCTTGGACGTGCCCAGGTGCACCGGACCACAAGAATTATGCGCATACACAAAAGATTTATGTTCAAAATCACCCTTGCCTTTTTCTTTGCCTCCCGCATCACAATTTGACGATTTTACCCCTAGCTTCCGATCCCGGAGCCCCCTCAGCTGCATTTGGTACTTGGCTTTGAGCCACCTCAGCTCCTGCCTTATCTCATTCTCGTAATCCTCCAATGGGGCTCTACTAATTTTTGCCTCGTCATCATCATTATTCATCAGTTGTTCGAAATTTTCACATTTGTCGCCAGGGGTATTTTTGGAATTTAGGTCGGAGGGCCCGTTGAGTTCGTATGTGACCTCCTCGAAACGGCCGTGCACAGCTCCGCAACTGTGTTTGAGGGAATCATCCGAGTCACAGTTGAGGTGGCAACAAACGGCGTTATTGTGGCTCGCGCTTTCATCTGCGTGGGCCCCACTTTTCCAACCGGGCACTAAGGAAGCTATCTCTCCATCGATCATCTCGGCAATTTTGGTGACATCTTGGTCAGTGATGTCCAGCTCAGCAACCATCTCTGCTGCCACACTCAAGGCTGTGTCGGTCTCGATGTCGAAGGGAAAATATATGTTTCGAACGTGACCTGCGGGAAAATACACACTTTTCAGAACATTTTTAATTTTCCATCATCATCTATTATGAAAATCTACATTTTATCCCTTTTAATTTTTTTTTTCTTCTTTTATTATTATTATTTTTTTAGCAGAAGCTCTAGTTTTTATCATTGGATGAGGATAACAGTTGAATAATGGATAAGAATAAGAATCAGAAAGACTACCACTAAGATCTTGTCAAATTTATGACAAAATGATGGAGGGGAGGAAGTAAAAGCAGCTAACTTTATCATTAGGTTGTATCCATCATGCATTGCTGCACACCAGCTGCTAGTGGAGCCAACAAAAATTGTCAACATAAAAAAGTAGAGGCTACGTATAGCATTTTAATGACGACACCAAACTTTCTCTTCTCAACAAACGACAGGGGAAAACGAAACATGAATGCAGTTTCGTAATTTCACAGTTAGCTGTGTCTATTTGTGAACACTCGATCTCGCGGTAGTTTTACTAATCAAAGAAACTAAGATTTAGTTACCAAAAAAAAAGGTATATTTCATAACTACAACTGTCCAATTAAAGTTAATATACTCAAATATGGCTTCAGTCCTAATTGTAAAATAGAAACAAATATATATCAAGATGGCTTCTTTTATTTTTTTTTATTTTTTTTTAAGAAATTAGACAAAAATTCAAGTCTTTTACTTTCCTTTTCCATTTTTAAAACAATTAACTGAAAAGGCAGAGCTTAAGCCTACCTTCCTTATCTGCTATCCTGAGCCTCAAGAAGATATTCCCATCCTCATTCCTCCTTCCCTTGATAGTGACATCCACATTCTCCAAGTGCTCGTCCGTGAAAAACTCCATCTCTTGACCTTCATACCCAACTGACCGGCACTCTAACTCATTGTTCTCCGGCTCATACCCAATAAAATTTCCATAACCATTCACCACCGAGCTTGTGGTGCTGTGTTGTGCACTCAAGAGGCGTTGTGCGAGTATAGGCCCAAAATCATCATACTCCCTCTGATAACTTAAAGGCCTTAAATCGCAAATGTGATCATCGATTTGGAGAAATGGGTCGTTCAGAAGCTCCCAAGCCGACAGCCTGTCGGACACTGTCGCCAGGCATTTCTCGACAAATCTACGCACTTCGGGGTCCTTTACTTTGTATAGTGCATCGGGTTTTTTTCCCTAAAATGAAAATAATAATAATTTTAATAATTCAAATAAATGAACATGCTTGTAACTGAAAATAGAGATTTTTTTTGAGTTTGAGTTGGAGTTTCTAACAGAGATGACTTTCTTGTAAATCTGAGCAGGATGAGAGCATTCACTGTATGGGTACTCGAACGTCACCATTTCAAGAATGCACATTCCGAACGAGTATATGTCGACTAACTCGTTGTATTCCTCTTCATAAACCTCTGGGGCCATGAACTCGGGTGTCCCTAATAAAGATTTGAGTATAAAGAGAAGAATTTATGTTTTTGGAACAAGATTTTTCAAAAAATTTATCCTATTCGGTCTCATTCTTCCACAATCACCATATACTTGCTATCTTAAACCACTATTTATATTTGGTCTTACTTTCCAATCACCAGTCACATCCAAATTACTATTGTGCTTAACAGACTGTTGAAGAGATTGGTATCTTTATACTTTGATTCCATCTGTCTTTTCCAGAACAAACATTCTTTTCATACTATTTCCTTTGGAATGTGGAAAAGGAATGTCCTATTTAGACAAAACTTGAATCTCGACAGGAATGTTAAAATAATAATAATAAAAAAAAAAGAAGTATTACCTACACAACGGGCTGCATGAGATTTCCTAAGAATTGCAGCAAGGCCCAAGTCACCAATCTTGACTTCACCTTGGTTTCCATTGATGAATATATTGTCACACTTGAGGTCTCTATGAATGACAGGTGGATCATGGCTATGGAGATAAAGAAGACCTTGCAAAATTTGTCGGCACCAATGCTTAATTGCTCTAATGTTCACCTTCTTATGTTTCAGCCTGTATCTGTTCCAGATGAATGAATAATCAAAACAAATATGAATTTTAAATTTATCCAACTTCAGTTCCACTCTTTATTTAGTTCCACTTGGGATAAAATCAATTCATACCTAAGATCACAAGATTTTGCAGAAGCCCATAACTGCACAGATAAAAATAGGAGAATCTAATGACCGAACATTTATGTGAACTTACTGTCTAAGAGTACCAGAAGTGAACATCTCAGTCACAAAATTGATGTTCCGATTAGCTGTGTCGACCCAAGAAGTGCAGAACTTCATAATATTGGCATGTTTCAACGTCTTGAGGAGATGAATTTCACAGTAAAGCCTCTCGAGATCTTCCGGACTTTGGAGAAAATCATAAAGCTTCACTTGGTTCCAGGCAACCTCAATTCCTTCATACTCATCAAAAGCTCTATAACTGCAACATTTTGAATAATAATATAAAAAAAAAAAAATCAAGCACAAGAAAATCACAGATCTGGGACAGTCTAACTGAGTACAGACTGCCTATGAACATTTAATGATAATTATGATACCCAAAAAGAAAAAAGATAAAACTCTTTGTTTAATCTAAATACATACACAGTCTTTGAAGCCCCTTTTCCTAGGATCTCATTGTACTGCAAACAGAAAGGGATGTGAAAAAGGTAAAAGAGAAAAAGGCATAAGTAATCTTACTCAAATCATGTAATGCTGGGCAAAAAACTGACAGAAAAAATATTAATTTGGGAAATTGAGAACTTGAACCAACAAAAAAAGGGAATGCAAACAAACCCTTCCATATCTTCCAGTAGGATCAACTTCCACAAATTCAGAATCATCTGAATCAAGATCAACAACACCATTCATTCCTTACAATCCCTCTCTCTAAAATCCCTCTCTCTAAAACTAGTCTCTGTTCTGTGGGGAAGAGAGAGAAAAACAATGAACCCTTAATTCAAGAATTAAGAGAGAGAGAATTTCCCATCTCAAAATAAAAAAATAAAAAATCGTGGAAACAATTTTTTACTGTTTTCCCTAACAGACCTTGGAGATTCCAGTTGAACGGCAAAAGGGACTTTTTTTTTTTCTCTTTCTCGGCAGTTCACAATAACTCTGCCCCTCTTCCTTTCTTTCTTTTTTTTTTCCTTTTTATTAACGTTTTGTTCACTTTCTAGTTTCTATCACCTCACGAGCTGCGAAATGAACACCACTCACACAGAACACGCACTGATTGATCCACAGCTGATTAGTTTCTCGCCTTTTCTTCTAAAAATGTGCGTGTGGAGCAGACATAACATGTGTATGTATATATATAATTTTAAGGATCAAATGTATGTGTGAAATTTTTTTCTAAGACAGGACAGGCCTGAAACAGCTTGCTAGAAAGGGGACCAACAGAGCATTGTTATATTTAATTAGTTATTAGTAAAAGTTCTTTATTATTTATTTTTGTGTTTATTAATTATATAGGAGCTCGGCAGTGACACAAGTGGGCTGTCAAAATTTGTACAAATTTTGGTACTTTTTGAGGGTTTCCACATAAAAATTTGGGGGAAATTAGGTTCACAAAATAGGAATTGTGTGTTGTGTGTTTTTTATTGGATAATGGTGTACCAGCCTTCTGGCTATTGTCTCTCTATCTAATCAAACACAATTTTAACATAAATTTTTGTATGTTCTTGTTTGGATTTTTTTGAATAAAAATAAATATTCTTATTATGAAACCTTATATTTTTATGTATATAATATTTTAGAATATTGACATTCTAATCTGAAAATATGCATATCTGTTGAAAATGTATTATTGCCAATTTTATTGAATTTTAATATATTATATACTACCTCCTTTTTTTTATAAATGTCATTTTGGCTTTATCAACAATTGTCTAAATAAATGACGTTTTAGATCTTTTGTACATATTTTTCTATTATTATCCTTATTTAGCTAATAAATACACTACGTCTTTCCATATTCACTCTTTATATTTTCTCAAAACATCCTTTTTTATCCTCATTAATGAGGGTTATTATTGGCAAACATAATATTCTTAATTAGTGTGCAACTTCTTAAAACGACATCTATTAAAAAAAGAAGGGAGTATATTTTTTATGGAATAATGTTTTTTCCAAACTAAAGCCAAAGACCAAGAATACAAGAGAGTAGATAGTATAATCCCTAATTCAATTTTTTGCAACCACGATATTTTGTGGTTAGAATTTGACAGATATTCATATATAAAAAGTATTTTTTTTTTTTTTTTTAGAATATGGACTGAGATTCATAGATAACAAGAATTGTTAAATTCCACCTTTGCCACTTCAAACATGTATCATTATATTTCAAAGTCGTTCAACTTATAATTTAAAAAAAAAAATAATTAATATATGATCAATCTTTTTAACTTTCCAACGTATTTGGTTATTAGATATTACAACTCCACAGTAACAAAAAAATAAGTAATGACGCAACATTTTTAAGGATGACAAAGTATTGTTGTGTTTGACCAAGATGGAGTAATGTATGTTGGTTAATCTGAGAAATAGAGTTAATAATAAAATTGAGCAAAGACAGCCATTAAGACCACGCCCCTAATTAATATTCTTTCTTTAATAATTAGCATTAATAATTAGTACAATGTGTTGCTATGAATTTAAGAAACCAACATGAAGAATACACGTTTGAGACGGACGTACAATTATTTAAATTGAATGTAAGATAATGATGTTTAGTGATGGAGCCAAACTTTTTTGGATAAACATGATTGTTTGACGTCATTAATCTAATTAATTTATTTTTTATTTTATTATTATTATGTTAATCTTAAATTTGGTGGGAAAGATATTTCATTAGTTTTTTTAGAAGATCTATTTAAAACTGATGGTTCTCTCTCATTTTTTATTTTTTTATTATTTCGCTACGCAAAAATAATAATAATAATTCAATAAAACGAGCAAAAATATATGATAAACTACAACGAAACGAACACAAAAATTACTATACAATGCATGTGACGCATGTCAACCAATAAGGCAATAATTCTCGTATATTTACTACATTTATACCATTCTAGCTTTAGTATTTTCTGAGGGATGGTATTCGAGTGTACTGTTCCAAGTAAACAAGAATTGGTACATGGTGCATTGATGTGAACTAACAGTAGTTTAACAAAAGCCCAATGTACTCACAACTCACAAGCCATTGACTAAACAATACTAAAAACCATTGCATTCACAGAAGCATGTTCATTCCACTACATACTAGTTAATACTGGAAGCCCTTTACAAGGGTACACCACAAAACATAATTTTCATCCAAACAGCATTTTTTGTTTTTCGTTTTCATCTGAGTAGCAAATAACAACCAACTTTTCCAAGAACCAACTCACAGAAACTTGAGTCCAGTTGTCGGAAAGTCATCCCTGCAGTAAGAGAAACAAATATCNTTCTTATGATATAATAATATCAGATTCTAGATGCGTCGTATGCCAGACATCAATATTAGGACGCCAAATAAATTCCATTCTTCCATTTGGATGAGCACCCAATTTCTCATATCTCACATGCCTCTTAATGCAAGCACAATCAATGTCCAATGAACAGATCAAGAAAGAAAAGTAACAAACACACTTCTCTCTGTGATTTAGATCAGTTATAGATCCAACATTTCTCCCTATAGTCAGTTAGCTACATAAACACATGAACCAGCAAACTAACCAACAATAGATGATAAAAAAAAAACAAAATAGAAAGAAAACGGAATAACAGAGGAAGGAGAGAACTTTTTGTAATTCGAGACGTTATAGTTATTCATTCGCTCAGAACATCTATACATAAAACCAGATAGCTGCATCTCATGTCTCTTCATAATTGACATTTTGCAGATCACTCAAATAACCTTTATAACTAATCATAATTTTTGAATCAGACTTTATTTACTAATGCTAACTCGAATACTAGTGATGGATGATATTCTAGTCTGTATTACTAACTAGTTCTACCGAAACTTTCATGCTGCTACAAGTGTAGAGGAGTTGGTACAGGGTGCAATGCTGCTACCTATCAGCAGATAAACAAAAGCCAAATAATGCAAATCAGTGACAACACAACACTTGAAACCCTTACATTCACAGAAACCATCCAGTAAGTAATATACTAGGAGACTTACACGACTACACCAAAAAATAAATTCCCAGCATCCAATTAGCATTTTCGTTTTTATTTAAGATTCACAACAAGATTTGTGAAATAAGAGGCACAGAAAACTAGGCATAGACAAGAACATAAGCACCTCATGGATTTAGATCAGTTATAGAACCAACATTTCTCCCTAGTCAGTTAGCTACATAGACACATGAACCAGCAAACTAACCAACAAAAGATGATAAAAAAAAAACAAAAGAAAAAGAAAAGCGAGTAACAGAGAAAGGAGAGAAATTTTTGTAATTCGAGACGTTATAGTTTTTCATTCGATCAGAACATCTATATATACACAAAATCAGATAGTTTCCCCTAGTAGGATCAGACTATCTGCATCTCATGTCTCTTCATAATTGACATTTTGCAGATCACTCAAATAAACCTTTATAACTTATCACAATTTTCGAATCACACTTTGGTTACTAATGCTAACTCGAACACTAGTGAGGGATGATATTCTAGTCTGTATTACTAACTAGTTCTACCGAAACATTCATGCTGCTATAAGTAGAGAAGTTGGTACAGGGTGCAACACTGTGAGCTATCAGCAGATAAATAAAAGCCAAATAATGCAAATCAGTGACAACAGTCACAACACAACACTTCAAACCATTTCATTAACAGAGACCATCCTGTAAGTAACATACTAGGAAACTTTACACGACTACACCAAAAAATAAATTCCCAGCATCAAATTAGCATCTTCATTTTTATTAAAGATTCAAGACCAGCTTTCTGAAAGAAGAGAGGCACAAAAAACTAGGCAAGTAGGCATAGACAAGAACATAAGCACCACATGGATTTCAAAGAACTAAGTTGAATTCAGCTGAGAGGTCATCCTGCAAATTAAAAAAGGAGAACTACCATCGGTTATTAATTCGTATAAATTCCATTCTCGATGAGCACCCAATTTCTCATATCTCACACGCCTCTAATACAAGCCCAACCAGTGAACTGATCAAGAAAGAAACGTAGCAAACATACTTATCTCTGCGATTTAGATCAGTTAGCGACCCAACATTTCTCCCTATAGTCAGTTAGCTACATAGACAAATGAACCAGCGAACTGACCAACAAAAGATGATAAAGAAACAAAAGAAAACAAAAAGGGAATAACAGAGGAAGGACAGAACTTATTATTCATTCGCTCAGAACATCTATGCATAAAACCAGATAGCTGCCCCCGAGTAGGATCAGACATCTGCATCTCATGTCTCTTATCACAATTTTAGAATCACACTTTAGTTACTAATGCTAACTCGAATACTAGTGATGGATGATATTCTAGTCTGTATTACTAACTAGTTCTACCGAAACATTCATGCTGCTACATGTGTAGAGGAGTTGGTACAGGGTGCAATGCTGTGAGCTATCAGCAGATAAACAAAAGCCAAATAATGCAAATCAGTGACAGCCCAACACTTGAAACCATTACATTCTCAGAGAACATCCTGAAAGTAATATACAAGGAGACTTTACACGACTACACCAAATATTAAATTCCCAGCATCAAATTAGCATTTTAATTTTTATACACCATTCACAACCAGCTTTCTGAAAGAAGAGAGGCACAGAAAAACTAGGCATAGATAAGAGCATAAGCACCTCATGGATTTCAAAGAACCAAGTTCAATTGAGCTGAGAGGTCCTGGTCATCCTGCAAAATAAAAAGGAGAACTACCACGGGTCATTAATTTGTATAAAGTATGAACCAAATACAAACCTAATACATTAATACACAATGAGTATATACATATAGCACAATTAAGAAGATAAAAATTAACAAAACAAAATCTTTGCTGTAATGTACCTTGCTCCCCTTCGTCTTGCTCTCCTTCTTCTTCTTGCCCTTGCTCCCCTTTCCCACATTCTTCTTCTGCTCCTTCATCGAGCTTTCTTCCAAAGCTTTCCTCTTGTCCCAAAAATGCGGCGAAATCAGCGTCTCCACTATAAGTCTCGGCCACACAATATATGGCAAGGCAATGTCCTGCACGCTATGCTCCCTCAACCCAAAATAGGCAAACTGTGTCCCACGGTAGTTGAATAGAATTTTCTCGCCGTCCTTAGAGAGAGCAAGAGGCCACATGGGCCCCTGCGTGTTGGGCATGGAGAATATCACCTGCCACGACTCCGCCACCCCATACTCCCTCATCACCCAGATTACAACTTTTGACGGATACACAATTGCCAGAGCTAGCATGGTCCCGTTGAATAGCTCGAGCGTCAAATGAGGACGCTCAATATCGTAATCGAACTTGGGCAACGGTAGCTCGAAATTCGTCTCCGTGACGATGTTGAAACCCATCAGCTTCACGTCATCGTTGCCAGCAATTGCATGCAGGGCACCTCTGAAGGGGACGGGCCAGTGTCCCATCTGGTATTTCATGGCCTTGGTTTTCCTCCATGAATCCGATTTCAGGCTGTACATCCACTCCTCGGATAAGGGCCGTTTTTTGTGCCACATAACTTTGACGACCTTATAGTCGTCATTCTCCTCGTCGTACGCGAAGCCGTACATGTTCTCGCAGGAATTGGCCAATCTGGGAGCCAATTTAACAGGGCATCTGGGGAGAACCTTGTGCTCTCTAGCGAAGACGTTCCACAAAATCGGAGGCTCGGTCTCTCTCGTCACCACGACGAGACCGTTGACGGATCTCGACATTGAGTCGACGTCCTTGTTGTTGTACTCGAACGGTGGCTCCATGTCTGTCGGGGTGCTGAGAGACTCCAGGTTCATCGCATGGAAGCCGAATATGCAGCTAATGATGTTCCGGTTGGAATTGGAAGCCAGAGAGCTGAGAAAGTGCGCCTTGGCGAAGCTCTCGCTGTCGATCAGCGCACGCCACGATTTCTCCACGGCACGGAAGCGCTTGAGGGTCTTCACCGGGAGGCGGCAGAGGATGTTCTCGGCTATGTCGAGCGGTAGCCGGGGATGCTCGTCGGGGAGCTGGATGACGATGGGATCTGGGGATATATCGGACATTTTGAGTGGAGAGGAAGCTCGGTTTCTTTTTTATTTTTTTTTCGAATGAGAGGAAGCTCGTTTTTTTTTCGAACGAGAGGAAGCTCTGTTTCAGGTTGGGGGTTTTGTGAAATTTACTAGGGTTTAATAGGGGAGTTATAATTTTGGAGTGGATGTGCAGATGGTGGGCGTTGCGGATAAGGTGTGGGGATGGTGAACTTTTTTTTACAGTCCCCCAACTTTTTGGGATTTCTTGTTTCAAGTCCTTTTATTGTGTATATTTTCAACTCTGCTCTTAGCCTTGGGTCATTGAGTTTTTAAGTTTTTTAACAAGTTCAAATAATAATAATAATAATAGTTGTACCAAAAAAAAAAATTAATAATAATAATAAATAAAATAAAAAATATAAAAGGTTTTTTAACAAGTTGTTGCAAAAGAAAAGAATAGAAGCATTTTGCGATTGAATCCTTAATCCACAAATCATCTCCATGTTTAATTCATAAATTGTGTATTTTCCTCTTTATATTCAAAAACAATTTTTTCTTTCCTCTCAACTACCCACATATATATTGCAATAATTATTAATCATTAATTTAATTAATAAATCATAAAAAAATTGAAAAGGACGAGATGCAATGATTATTAATCATTAATTTAATTGATAAATCATAAAAAATTTGAAGTCTCGCCTCAGCTTTTCCTTATGTACAACCTCACCATCTCCGTCGCTTGTGACTGGCCCAAAATTTACATCGGAGTTTTTTTATCGCCGACTTGTCCTAAATTACCCAAAAGGATTTCTCCCCAATCACAGTTCGCCATCTCCGTCAAGTTTGGTTCGTCTCGTTTACAGCACTTCCTGTCCATCAAACAACACATGGTAGACTCTAAATCTAAATTTCAATCCAAAAAACTATCTTCCTCTATCTCAAAACCAACAAGGTTAGTTTAGCTTATTAGGGTTCTTTTCAAAGTTTTGATTTTATTCTAGAATTGTATTTTTTCATAATTTAGGATTTTTATGTATTTTATAGTAATGAACTTCAAATTTAATTTATATTTCATTAATTACGGGATTTTTGTAGATAAATTGAGGTTCTTTAAATTGAAAAGGAAATTTATGGTTTATCATTTTGAATTGAGTTTGGAGTTTTTTTAACAAGTTGCAAAAGAGAGAATGGCAAATAAAAGTGTTTGGAATTTCACTTTTAGACTGTCCAATTTTTTTTCCTGAAATGAGAAAACGACATATTAAACTCAGAAAACAATACACCTGAGTAACCAACTGATTCCACAAATAATACCAACTAACACAAGCTGGTAAACGAGCGCTAAGGGTAGCCCAACAGCACCCCAGCTCAGGACCTAACACCTGCTAACACTCACTTAACTAAACAATCGAACTAACAACAAATACACAAGAAGAAAATAAACAAGAAACGGAAAAGATGTCCAAGGCTCAAACATTCAACTCCAAATCAAATATTAATCTCCGGTTCAAAGAATCAGCTAGAGTCTTGCTTCATATCCAACACAAAATCTTCTTCCAGCCTTCTTTTCTTACTTCATCTAGAATCCATCTTATGTTTGCCATTTCGGTTGCAAGAGCAGTGCTATGGTACTTTGCAGTTTGGCACCATTCTTTGATCAGAGATCCATCTTTCATAGCTAATCCCTTGGTCACCTGCAAGTAACTGTCTCAGAGTGGGGCACTGACAGAAAGAAAAATATGCCTTACCCTTGAGTAAAATTTCCCATCCAATCTGAAAGAACTTTTCACATTCTGCTGGAGATCCTCAAGCTCATCAAACACTACAACATTGAATTCCTTCCATTCCACCATAACCTTTTGTACCAACTCAACCTCTAAAATCAAAGTATTTTCAAACAGCCACCCATTTCTTGTTTTTCAAAGCCACCAAAGAAGGTAAGTTGATAAACTTAACCTACCTTTGGTTTCGGTATACTGAGCACAAGCTATTTCTAGCCATCAATCTCCGAAAAGAATGAGTGCCAACCTGAAGCCATTTCCAAGATATCCCCAAGAGTTTCTAGCACAGCTTAGCCCTTTTGCAATTGAAAAATATGTGTTCTTGGTCCTTAGGCTCCTCTCCACAGTTTTTGCACATAATATCCACTTCCATGCCTCCCTTCTTCACATGCTATTTAGTTTCCAAGAAGCCATGTCAACTTTTTCACATAAAGTTTTTGCTTTTGTTCTAGACTGGCAATTTCCAAGTCCTCCTCCACATCTTAGTTTCATGCTTAGTTTTCCTACTAGGTTCTGCAATCTGCCTCTGCCCCATGTGTTTGGAAATCAAGAGCTCATATAAGAACTTCACAGTGAAATTTCCTTTCTTATGAGCATTCCAGACCAGTTTATCCTTTAGAGTTTAGAGTATTGTTACTCAAAGGTATCTAGAAGATTTGCTCAACAACAAAAGGGTCAAAAGTCTGCAGAATTATATCATTATCTCACACCCTACTCTCTTGTAACAACAAATTCCACACCCAAGTGATTCTCCTTCTATCAACCTCAAACTAACATCTAGGTTTGAAATGTGGGATATTAGGAACCCAAGGGGACTCCCATACATTGATTGAGTTCCCATCTCCTACTTAAAATCTGACACCTAAACTAAACCCCTCTCTAGCCCCTAGCTAACTGCTCCACATCCATAAATCACCACTCTTTCTCTTACACTCATCATATTTTCCTTATTCAGATACCTACCTTTTTATAAGATTCTGCTCATGAGTAAATTTGGTTAGGTGAGCAATCTCCACAACTGTTTGCCTGAGCTTGGTTAAAAACTTTGAAATTACTTAAATCTAACCCTCCTTTTAGTTTAGGTTTAGCTATAGACTTCCGCCCTGCCCAATGCACTCTCTTTCACCAACTCTCAGACTTACCCCACCAAAAATCAGCTAGCCTCTATGGGTTGAATGGAAGCGAGGTCGCAACACTATGGGTTCAATGGAAGCGAGGTAAGCCTTAGTCCAGCCCACACAACCCTCTATGGGTTCGACAGAAGCGAGGTTGCAACACTAGAAGAGCTACACCTACCGGTTGTCCTCGGAAGGTCGGACTTACGAAGATTCAAGATGGTCAGATTCCTAGTGGTGGATGCCAACTCAGCATAAAACGTTATCTTGGGACATCCTAGTTTGAATGCTTTTCAGGCAGCAGTATCGGAGTACCGACAACCAAGTTGGAGAGGTGCTAGGAGACCAAAGGCCGGCCAGGGCATGCTACGAGATAATGCTGAAGAGGTCGGAGGTGAAGGTAACAAAAAAAGAAAAAGAGCAGGGGACTGACATTTCGGAACGCTCGAGCAACAAAAAAGAAAAGAGAAGGCTGAAAGTCCGCCCAGACCAAGCTTTTGGACATCAGACCCATCGACGGGAAGAAGGAAAGTCAGGACCACGCATGGCCGCAGGGAAGGACCTCGAAGTGAAGCACAACAATTCTAGGTAGATATGTTTTTCTTGTATTATTTAAGCGTAGTTTTTAACTTTTTTCACCATGTTTAGTGTTTAGGAAATATTGATAGACGGCCGAGCAGGTGAGCTCGGAGATCTTCTAAAGTCCTAGTTCGGGCAAAACTACATGTTTATTTTAGCCATTTAATTTATTAATGAGAATTCAATTACTGAGCAATAAAAGTCTTTTCCGGTAATAGGATCCCAAAATTAAAATAAAAGTTCAGCAGAACCTCTTACGAGAGCTTGCAAAGTTCAAATATAGGGGCAAAACTTCAGGCTTACGAGCCCGAGAACCCCAAAGATCGGCCAGTAAGAACTTCGACCTCACGACTCGGAGGCTTATGTCCCCGTCGGGCAGAACCCCGAGCTCGCAGCTTGGGAGCCTATTTTCTAGTTAGGCAGAACTCTGACATCATGGCTCGGAGGCCTACTATTCAATCAGGCAGAACTCCAAGCTCGCAGCTCGAGGACCTACCTCCTAGCTAGGCTATCCTAGCTGGGTGAAGCTCTGAGCTCGCAATTCGGGGGCCAATATTCCAATAAAATAAGACCCTGAACTCGTAAAGAAAATGTCAAAAAATTCTCACAGTCAAGACTAGAGACCTCAGCAAAAGAAAAGAAAGACCTTGAGCTCGTATGCCCAAAGGCCTAGAGAAGGCAAAATTATAAAGGAAAGGAAAAAAGAATGTTGTATATTTAATATACAACATTTTTTATTTGTATTTATTGATTTTATATATATAACATATGTAATTTTAAGAAATAAAATTTAAATATATATAATATATAATAGTTAAATAAAAAAAATTGTAAAATTATGTCACATGCATTGATATAGACTAGTGGCGACAATCACCTCGAGACCTAAGAAGTCATGGGTTCAGGTCCCACTATATGTGCTACTTAATAAACGTTACCAATAGTTTGTGTGGAAGCTTGTGTGTTATGGATAGTGCTAGATATTAAGGAAATGAAACAAAATTATCTTTGACATAAAAAATAATAATTTAATTTTTATTTTTATTTTTATTTTTTGTTGAAATTCATCATTATATGTTAGTGTCTTTTTTTTTTATAATTTAAATATTCAAGTGAAGAAAATTCCCTTGTAAAAGTGGCAAGTTCGTCATCATCGGTAATATTTAGATGACAAAATATCAGTTCGTTATTTAAATTCAAACTTTTAGTGACAAATTAAGAATTTCAATGACGAAATTTCGATTTTATAAGTGACTAGATCGACGTCAGTAAAACTAGTTAGGTGTGTTGGCGATTCTTGGAGACATAGACAAATATTTTTCGAACATTATTATCAATTTGGTGTGTTTTTAATTCCTTTCTCGTCATTTTTTTTTTGTACGAAAAAAATAGGAGGTAGTATTTGTTTTTATTTATAGTAATATTTGTTATTAATTATTATAGGAATATCATTATCCAATTCATTTGTCGTGACTCCCCAACATTGTGTGAGGTAGAGATTAAGGGAACGAAACAAAATTGTGTTGGGAAACCCGAACTTTGGAGAATGATGGTGGGAGGTGGGGCATTAATTGTTAATATGATTGAGGGAATGAGTGGATAAATATATCGACTCATCTCTTATTTTTGTATCCCACACAATTCCGACTTTATAAAAAAGTGGAAATATGATTTAATTCTTTTTATTAAATTGGTCTTTATCATGAAGTTAATATTAATATACTATTTTTTTGGTGTTACTAAAATTAATTTATCAACTTCTTTATTAGAATTCTTTTTATGAATTTGACAAATTCGTATATATATCGATTGTAACACAAAAAATATAGAATTTTTTTTTATACAAAAATAAATTACTGAAACAAATGATCCTGGGTTTGCCATTAAATATAATAACTAAAAAATAAAATAAAAATTGTCTTGTCTTAAATACAGGTGGAAAGTTATTTTGAAAAAAAAATACTAGTTAGATTTGATCTTATAAATTAATGCAAAATAAAAATAAATGGATAAAATTAATGTTGTATAAAAATAATAAAATGCTAGTCTCTTTATCCATACACACGCACAGGCGAAGTCAATTTAATTATATTACATAAAGTTTAAATTCAATAATGTAAATAAAAATTAAAACAAAGTATTGTTTATTATGAAAATTTAGTTGTACACAACATTATATATATGTCGACCGATATTCCTCTCTCTCTCTCTCTCTCTGTATATATATATATATATATATATATATATCATTTTTATTGATTATTTTAAAAGTATTGGTACTTGTTATGATCGAAACCTTCAGTTATCAGTAAGTTACATATTAAAAAAAAAATATTATAGTGACCCACAACAAAATAAAATAATTTATAGAAAAAATTGTAAGTTGTATTTAAAAAATCAGTTTTGTACATATCACTACTATTATATGTAACATTTTTATATGAATATTTTCTTTCTAGTTAACATTTAATCTATTTTTCAAAGAAATTTCAATTTGCATTCAGCTAAAGGCATAAGTGATATTTTAGACTTTTTATTTTCATTTCTAAGAGATTTAATGGAATAAATAAGAGCTTTCATTCAATAAAAATATTGACATGGAATATTTGGACCATGTGTCAATATTGGTATGAGAAACTCACTTAACAAATGTTGATATAAAATATACAAATAAGTTATTTAAAAAAATATTTTCATATATATATATATATAAAAATATATATATAATAATTTTTTAGCTTTATATGCTCACAATGAGTGCTAAATAAACAAATTATACAAAAATAATTAATTTATTATTTTATATGTAAAAATTTAATAAAATGATCAACAAGTATTCAGTTGATTAACAGATTTTTTTTTTCTTTAATAATACGTGTGTATTGGTATATCTATGGGGTTTCTTCTCATTAACGTATATAGTTTGCATGAAAAATGTGATGAAAATCTAAATATTTTTAAAACTTTTAAAAAGCTAGCATTACTTTTTAATATTTAAAAATATATCAAATTAGATAAAGTCTAAAAAAACTTACAGTATTTCCAAATTTTAGTATTCCATGAAACATAATAATTATTTTATATTATATTGTAAAGAAAATTTAATTTAGGATATATATTTATTTGACAAAAAAAATTACTAAAAACACTAATATCAGTAGATTATGAAATTCAATATTTTTGGTCTATCAAATGAGTAAATACGGAAGATTTGAAGTGATCTAATAATAACAATAATTAAAGTATTTTTTATTTTTACCATTTTTTATTGTGAACAAAACAATATTAAAATCGCTAATATGGCAAATAGTTTTTGAACATTATTTGAATAAATTTTGAAGATTTATGCAAAAGAGGAAAAATTTTAAATTTTGATAAATAAATTTTATTAGTAATGATATATTTATGATTGAAAACAATTACTAAAAACACTAAAATATTAGTAGATTATGGAAACTTCACATTTTGACTTAGAAAATGAGTAAATACGGAAGATTTGAATATGGTAAAAATACTTGTTAAAATAATTATTCCCTAAAAAAATAGAAACATAGAATGGAAATTCACACTAAATAATCATTAGTAAAATAAGTATTTAGAACAAATAATTTTTTTAAAATTATCTACATTAGAATTAACAAATTAATTTTAAAATCTTGACCATGAGAATTAGAGTGCAAGTTCTCAATGCATAATTTTATATGAAGTTATTTATAATAAGCAATTGTAATTATCACTTTAATGATAAATCTTACATAATAAGCAAAATTTATTTCTAATTAATTAATGTAGTTTTGGGGAAAAGGTTTTTTTCCTCCAAGCTTCTTCACTTTCATATATATGGATTAATTGATAGTTGTTGGTAGTTACGAACATGAGTTTAAGTTAATAATAATTATTTTTTGGTAATATATAATAATATTTTTTTTATCTTTTTAATTGTGTTAGTTTGATTGAAGAAAAAATTAAATGAAATGAGGAGTAATTGTTTTCGAAAAATTGGATTATATCTTTAACTAGTTCGCCACCTAATACTAGATGTTAGAGACTGCGGTCTTGAAATATTGTAGATAAAATGTTTCAGAATATCACAAAAATGACATAGAAAAAAACGAATGTCAAACAAAGTTGACAAGTAATAATTATATCCTTGAAGATACGAATGTCAAACAAAGTTGACAAGTAATAATCTTTTGAGCTACTTAAACTCAATCATTTCTACATTTCAGCTCATTTTTAATCAAAATTAATATTTAACTATTTATTCACCCTAAAATGGGTTTAGAAATTTTCTTAAATATTTCATTTATGAAAAATAATTCACTAAAAACTATTTTTTCTTACAAAAAAGTATATAATTCATTGATTAGAAATGAAAAGGGTGTCAGACTTGAGATGCTATCATCGGCCATAACTGGAACCAGATAATTATTACATATAACCCAGATGGTGATGCGAAGATAAGCTTCACGAACAAAATTGTACCATTAACAGTTCAAACTCAAATAGGACGTGAGATGTTATTGACAAGTCGAGATGACGAGACGCAACTTGGGAGAATCGTAGGGATTTGACAGTATATATTCATGCACGTGGTGTGTTGCTAGTTTCCACAACAGTCAAAACGAACCACTCAAATTTAAGTATATTCCAATCTTTTCCTCTCATCATAATATAGGTAATTGAAAATGGTTGTGATGATTTCACTAAACCGATGGGAATATATTTTGCCAAAGCTAAGTTGCATTTAATATGCATTGAACTGTGATAAATTGCTTATGGATATCTTCTTAAGAGGTCTTGATTGATTATCGGTCATCCATTAACCATTGTCATGGTTAAAAAGGAAAATCTGATGACTTTCATGACAAAAGGGCTAGCTGGCAGCAGTTGGGTAAATATGGGCTAATTCTCCAATTCGAATTCAGCCCATAAGTTTGATAGATACACAATTGATTTTTACATGTCCTTTTACATGTTTAGCACACTTTTTCCAAGTTTTAAATAAAATTTGATACATAAACAGGAATTTGTAGGTGAAATGTATAATTTTCTCATTATTATAACACTAGGTATTTCACCTCCTCCAAGTCAGTCCTGTACTTATTGTTTTTGAAAAAAACAAAAAAATATTCTATTAACCTTATTGTTTTAAGGAAGATGTACCACAAATAGAGTTTAGGACCAACAGAGAATTCAAAGTAATAAACATGTTATATAGTTGCATGGGTCAAACTAAGGTTCAATGTACTGAGCAGTAGTCTTGTGCAGTAGATCATGTTTGGAAACTTTAATCTAGTTGACCATTGTGCTTCATCCTATAATACAATACCAAAACATAACCAAACATAAAAGCATAAAAATTATGGCATGGGTAAATTCAACATCGTAGATAGCAGCAGATTACGATTACTCAAACTTCTTGATGAGAGCAAGGTCATGCAACATTTTCTCAATCGCCTCATCATCATGTGCCCGTCCTCTAGTCTGTAAAAGTACAAAATAATCCAATTAAACAAACAGACACATCCAAATGAAGTAAAAGATCTTTGAAGTAGGGGCAGAGCCATTTGTTGTTTGGTATGTATTGTATATTATTTCCCAAACAATGTCATAAAAACGGTACAAACTGGCCAAGGAGTTAGAAATATGTCTTTCAGGCTTTTTTTTTTTTTNCTTAACCAAAACAATGTCAGTATGTGATATTATTTACTTTCTATATAATATCACTCACTACTGAAATGGCAAGAAAGAAGGTAAAAATAGCATTCTACTTAATACCATAGCTGGAAATCTCTTAAAACCTCAACTCCTAGAAGACCACACAACAAAAATTGAAATGAGAGTATTCTCTAAAGACACTAAACAGAACAGAAATTACATCATTTGTGAAAATTTTCAAATTATTAATGTAAGTGCTTCATCCATTCAGTTGTTTGTAAAAGCTTTTATAAACTTAATCAATTCAGATCATTGTTTAGTTTTATTCCTTCCTGGACGTTCTTTTAAGTTTATAAGTTATTCTAAAAACTAATAAGACTTCCTTCTTTTTAATTAAGGTGGATTACTATCTTAAATGACAAAGTTGGAAAATGCTACTTTGACATTGAAAAAATAGTTAATGCATTATGTCATCACTGTGCATGTTAACCTATTATGTTTGTCTAATACAACACAAAGTTATTGCCCTGGTTGACAGAAGTTCCTTTTTCTGCCGCTTAGCATAAACAAATGTCAAAATCAAGTCATGGATAGTCGGTCTTGATTGATAGAAAAATGTAAGAAAAAAAATGGCATAAGAAACACCTTCTCCATATTAAGCAATAATATTACAACAACGAACCAAAAATATACGCAAAGGTAATCCTTTTCCTTAAGAGTTATTTTCCGAACCAAAGCATATATTACTAGCGGCACTGACTAGAATTATCAGAACAATTACAAAAAGTATAGATTGAGGTTTGATCTAGTTAAGGGGGAACCAAGTTACCGTTCAAACTCACAAATGTACCTGAGGTTTTATTCAGTGTAAAAACTAAGGTTTTAACTGAAATATCATTAAAGCTAAGGTATATGAAGAATGGCGTCATATGTGGAAGGGAGTTTTGATTCTTACATAGGGGGCAACTGTAAGACAACAAATTTCAGGGCTACTTCTGTAAGTGTGACATTTGGTTGTGTTTTCTTTCTTCTTTTTATAATTGGTGCCAAATCTGGAGGGTCTTCATTTAGTACAGTCTCAGTTTCATCAAATACTGGGTATACATATATTTTTACTATAACTAATTAATTACATCCTGCCTATTTTATCAGTGAAGATTGATTTTCTTTATCCCTAACATGTTATTTCAAGAGAAAAAAGTACCTTGATTGACGGGACCATGGCTATGGCTTCCTCAACAGTTTCTGGACAAAGGTTCCCGAGCACACAGAGCTGCAAATTGTGCAATTTTTGTAAAGATAAGAGAGGATACTTCCAGAAATTTCATCAATATACAAAATTAGTGCTACAAAAAATTACCTCAAATTCAGCCAGCTGATATCTACTCAGAATTCTAAACTCGAGTCAAGGTTTGCACCATCTTATGCAATAAACAACAGCCAATTGATAGTATGACAGTAGGAAAGGCACCAGTTTTCATTTTCAGCTGGTCAAGATTTTATTTATTAGTTTATTCATCTGCCATTTTCTATTTGGGTTCCTTAGCGATAAAATATTCATGGAAAACTGTCTTGCGTTCTGCTATATAGGCTCAAGAAGAAAATAACAATTCCTCTATGATCAACAGTCTCAAAGAAATTATATTGTTGAGTAATGTTGATTATATATGTTATATATTACACTCGGTACAAATTACACCCATTTTTGCATAACAAAGAGAAGGATACTCTCGAACTTGTCTGACAGCGTCATTATTCTTATATCGGCTGAATCGCTTCACATATTGGAGAGACTTCTCAAAAACCCTGGCAAAACATAAAAGACAAAAAAAAATAAAAAAAAAATCAGGAAATATAATCAAAATCAAAACTTTCCAGAATGGATGAAACATTTTCATCTCCTTCTCCATGTAATTAGTTCTTGGACTTTCATGAGCAAGATGAAAACAAAATCCTCTACAAGTCTAGGATAGTCAGGAACACAAATTAATAGACATTATATGTCACATGAATGGGAAAGGAACCATGAAAGTTTACATACTGTGACATTTGATTCATCGGATCATCCATCGTATGCTGAAGCTGATCGTACTTGTGCTCAAGAATTAGGGCAACTTCCGAATTCATTAGACACTTGGCTTTGAGAAATTCTGGACAAAAAAAATGGTGAACACACCTAAGCTCACAACACAACTCATAACAAACACCAAAATTAGGATGACAAACAAAACCCAAGGAAATATGAAACGAGTTGAAGATCAACGCTGGAAATGAATGCAGTTTTTTCCTCTATTTTTTTTCGCCATAGGATAATGCAATAATTCAACAAACACATGAATGATTCAATATTCACCAAGAACAATACATACAATATGTCCATGAGTAGCCCTAATAAAGGTAAATCTTAGTGGGCAAGATTTTGGTTGTGAAATAGCTACATACAGAGAAAAAAGGCATCAGTGAACAAGAACTACATGTACAAGTATGGGGATGCTAAACTAAGAGAGCTTTAAATAACTTTAACACAGAAAGATACTACACATAAAACCCCCAAAATTGAGATAAATTTCTCCTTTTACCTGATATAATATTGACAAAATTGGCATTTAGAAACATATTAATAATGAAAAGAGTGAAAAACATGACTGCTTAAACCAAAATTCATTCAATTATCCCAATTCAGACCTGTGTGTCAATAAACTCAGAAACACTCGGTCGCATGCAAATTCTAACAAAAGGAAAAAAGAAAACCCTTTTCAAATCAATCAAAAATCAGCACGAATACCAGTGTCTGCATATCGAAAGTCAGATGTACACATAAACACACACGCACGCATACATACCATCAGGGATTTTGAGCTCAGCGGCGTTTTCCTCTTCTTCGGCGGACATATCTTGCAACTTCTAAATAGACCTGAAAAGAAAACATAGTTCTACTCAAAATTTTCAGTAACTACAAAAAAATTAGAGGAACATGATTTTGGTTCTACTCGTAGTTTCTCTCTTCTCCCTCGAGTCGCTTCTCGCCAGAGTTATGAGGAAACGATCGAGTTGGGTGATTTTGGTTCTGCAATTAATAAAGTAAAAATTTATTAGCAAAAAGTAAAATAAATACACAAAATATTTGCACATATACGGATAGTAATATTATCTTATTTTTTTAATTATAAAATTATGTATAATGATGTGATGGTTAGTAAAAATTATGTGAGTGAATGAATAATGAATTAAAGTTTATGTAAAGTATAAGAATCATAGTATTATTTAATTATATTGATAATATTGAGAATAATGGGGTAAAGTTGAGTTAAATTTTTAGTAGGTATTGAGCTTATTTACAATAAACAAATACAAAGTTTTCATTTTTTTCATATAGGTAGTGATAATGCTGTGTGTAGTGCATTAAAAAGAACATCTTTCAATAGGGCTGCACAATCGGTTAAAACCGAACCGAACCGACCGAAAGTTCGGTTAACCGAATTTTCGGTTCGACCAATATTAAAACCGAAAACCGAACCAAAAACTACGGTTCGGTTCGGTTTGACACCGAAAATTTATCGGTTGTTTCGGTTCGGTTATCGGTTATCCGACAAAATGGAGAAATGACAAAAATAAAATTTACAAATAACAGTAGATACAGATTGTCTCCAATAAATCAGTATTCAATAAATGCACAACTCTCAGAAATCATCTGAAATTCAGAATCCTATTCAATTCAAGAGCAAGCCCATCAAAAAATTCAAGTTTTTCATTAGTATTACAGTAGGTCACAGAAGCAGATTGGTTCAACATGTCAGTATGTCACAACAATTTGGAAACCCACAAGCCACAACCGTACAGCTCAAATCATAGGCATAAGAATTAACCCAAAAAAAATATGAGCCCAAATTGGGTGGGTGCAACCCGTACAATGAATCACGACTCACAGGCCCAAAGAAGAATGAGAGATTCAAAGCCAGAAAAGAAAATTACGAATCTGAATTGCAGCCCTTACGAGGGGATTTGGGTGGCGAACTCAATTGAGAAGACGAGTGTCACGACGGCCTGCGGGGTGGAGTGTGTGAGGGAGCAAGAACGACCGAGCGAGGCGATGTGAGATTTCAAAATTCAGGCGATTTTATGCGCCGACGCCGAGCAAAGGGAGATGGAGCGGGTGATTTTGTGCACCGTGCGGCGGACGGGCGGAGAAGTGCAGTGCTGGGTGGGGTTTTCTGGAGGATGAGACGATGAGTGACCGTGAGAGACGATTTGTTCCTGGAGGATAATATCTGGGGAAATTTTCACCCATGCTATACGTTTGTAAAGTAATTGCTGATTTACCACTCAATGTAATTTATTTGTGTCTATACCTAAAATATAGAAATTAATTAAAATGTTACCTAAATAACAGTTACACAAGATATACCAACTTTCCGTGTGTATAGGGCATGATTTCAGGTATCAAGATGGAAGAATATCACGTTTGAATTTGAATTGAGATACGGAAGGTCCAAAAAGAAAGAGAACACGCCGGTGACGATCAAATCCTGACAAAATCGACGGATGTTCTTCATCCATTTAAAAAAAAAAAAAAAAAGCTTGCTTTTTTCAATCGATTGTCTCCGACAAAAGATTTGCATCAAGAGGTTAAAAATAATTGCGGTGTCGATCAAATCCTGCGGCGAGCACTCAACAACCGAACAACACTCAAGAACAAATACATACAGGCCAAAAGATTCGGAGGTATATATTTTTTTTTTTTTTTGTGTTAAAAACCTGTGCCGAGCAATCATCAACCTGGCGTGTTTTGAATATTTTGGTACTGATTTCGTCCCCCTTTTTTATTTCTTTTTTTTCGTCAGATGGATCCGAATATGATGATTTTCATACATCATGGGGGTGAATGGGTGATGAATGACTACGTGAATTACCAACTATCTGGTGTTTTGGTTCGGAAAGAAGGCAGCTTCAACGAATTATGCGGTATATTATGTGAGGAGCTCGGGTTGATACGTCAATCATCTGTGCTTGATCTAAAATATAAGCTGAAAGAAGGTAGTCCACTAATTTCGATAAACAGCGATAGGAGCCTTAGCTTCTATGTATTTTTGGTGTCCAAAGAAGATGACTATGCAAAATATCCGGTGTGCGTTGTGGTGAAATCTCGGAGTACTGTTGAAAATTCGTTTGATGAAGAAGTGAATATAGGGTCTGTGAATGGCGAATCAGACATTGCTCCACTGTGTTATCCGGAACTTGACAGGCAACATGATAGATCAGATGGCACGATAAATTTCATGTCGTTCGCGAGGAACGTGGCTGCAGAGATGGTAGAAGTGGCAGCATCTACCGAAAATATACTTGACATATACCCAGGTTCTGAAATGCGGTTGACAGCGGAGGAAAATTTTGACTCTGGTATTGTTGCTGGTCTCTTACTAAAGGATAAGGAAACGTTACAAACAATGTTGACCATGCATGCACTAAAGCATCAGTATCAATTCAAGGTTGACAAGTCATGCTCAAAACAATATTATGTCAGGTGTGTATCGAATGATTAGTATCCTGGTATATTTAAACTATATTCTGTAATATTTGACTTATATTTTGATATATGTAACACTTTTAATATTTTGTCAGGTGTGTCTCGAGCGAGTGTACATGGTTTGTGAAAGCTTCCCGTATGGGTCGGTCAAACACTTTTAAGATAAGAGACGTGGGGACTGGACATATATGTGGTTTGGATGTCCGTACTAGTAATCAGAGACAGGCGACATCAACACTAGTTAGTAGTTTCATCAAGTCAAAATTCACAAACAATAAAACTGCATATAATCCGGGTGATATCATTGACGACATGCAAAATCGGTTTGGGATAAACTTGACATATCACAAAGCATGGAGGTCGAAACGTAAAGCTGTTGATGAAGTTCGTGGCAAGGTTGATGAGTCATACAATTATGCTCATCAATATCTTAGTAAGGTACGTGCATCAAACCCGGGTAGCAATGTGATGATGCGCACCACATGGGATAAGAATTTCATGTATGTTTTCATGTCACTCGGTGCATCTGTCAAAGGGTGGGTACATTGTCGGCCAATTGTTATTGTCGATGGGACATTTTTGACGTCGGTATATGGAGGAATTTTATTGACAGCCTCTTGTCAAGATGCAAATTCTCATATATTACCGCTTGCATTTTGCGTTGTTGACTCCGAAAATAACAATTCCTACCTCTGGTTTTTCACAAAATTGCATGAAGTAGTTGGTGATAGGGACGGTCTCTGCATTGTTTCGGATGGTCACGAAAGCATAAGGCACGCAGTAGAAAAGGTACCATTATATTTCTAGTAACAATTTAGTATTTAGTCTGCAGAATATACTCTCTTCTCCAGTTGACCCTTTTATTTCTTCAAATATTAAACGCTCATTTCGCGGTTAGTATATTTTTGGTAACAGTTGGGCATTATTTTCCGTGATTTAGAATATATTGGCAATGCACAGTTAAGTATTATATTTTTTTAGTAACTGTTATATTTGTAGAAAATAAATAAGTATTGAAAGGGTATATTTCTAGTGACGGTTATATAGTATATTTGTATAGTAACAATTAAGTATTTATTCGGCAAAATATAATCTGGTCTCGATTTGTTTTTTTTTAATTTTTTTATTTTTAAATATAATTTGTTCCCAGCTATTAGTATATTTTTGGTAACAGTTTGGCATTATTTTTCATGATATATAATATCTCAGTCATTTGCTTGGTTATATATAATTTATTTAGGTATTCCCTAATGCGGCGCATTGTCTGTGCACCTATCACATCTCAAATAAATTGAAGATGCGTTATAAGACGGAATCACAGGCAGTGAAAGAGGAGTTTTATGCAGCAGCAAGGGCCTATACGGAAGAGGAATTCAATAAGCATATATCACAGATAAATAAGCTGAATCCAAATGTGGTACCATATCTTGAAGAAATCGGATTTCACAAGTGGGCAAGAGTTCATTGTCCCAATAATAGATATTTTACCATGACATCTAACGCTGCTGAGTCAGTAAATGCTGCCATACGATCCGTCCGTGATCTACCGATAACTCCACTACTAGAGGCGCTTAGAGATATGCAACAGCGGTGGAATGTGGCAAACAAAGATGAAGCAAAGGCCACTTTTACTCCTCTTGCAAAGAAGCCACATAGGTGGTTGGAAATGAATTACCAAATGGCAGCAAGATACTCAGTGAGTGTTATTAATTTTATTTTTTATTTTTATACCTATTACATACTATATATGTACTAGTAAATATCTAAAATATACCTTAAAAATACTGTAATATACTATATATATACTAAATTGTGTAACAGGTACAGAAAGCCAGTGACAAAGTGTATAAAGTGATGGCTGATGGTAAGGCATTTATAGTAGACATTGAAGATAAGACTTGCACATGCTACCGCTTTCAAGTTGACGAGCTGCCATGCCCGCACGCTATACGTGTGATCAAGTCACTCCACCTGGATCCGGTCCCCTTCTGTTCTGAGTATTACTTAACCTCTTCTATGTTGGCAACTTATGAAGATGCTGTGATACCAATAGAAGGAAATCAAGCATTTATATTTAATGCACCGTCTGTGCAAAGATTGGTAAATCCTCCAGATGCAAGAGTGAGGCCAGGTAGACCACGCAAACAACGATTCAAGTCGGGGTGGGAGCATAGATCAAAAAATAGATGCAGCAAATGTCACGAGAAAGGTCACAATGTGAAAACTTGTCGTAATCCAATACGATGAAATCATTACCATTGACGTGTACAGTATATGATGGTTTTTGAGTTTATTGTTGCTTAATACCATATCTTCTTATTTTTTCGTGTTTTTATTTCATGTGTGTGAAAGCAGCCTGGACATTGTTTATACGACGCACATTAATAACATATACGAAGATGAAATGTATCGCGAAAAATATACAACACATTTACAAAACATATACCATACACATACCAAAACATATACCATACACATACCAAAATATACCGAAATTATAACAGAATATTAGGTAGGATCACCAAACTGTAGGTTCAATGTTTTCCCCACATTCAATCAGAGCCATCAGAAAAATCAATCCTAAAAATACTTAAAAAAATTATCTACGATGTCTTCCCAACATTCAAAAGACCAAATCGAACTCCATCGGGGGCACTACCAGGTGAGTCGTCGTCGCTATCGTATCCATTAGTTTGCTTCATTCGGCCATGAGTATAGAGCAAATAAGCGTATCTCTCCCTGAAAGAGGTGACATCGAACTTGTCGTTGGGGATGTCGTGACCCGAAATGAAATGCTCGGCGTACGATGCAACAAATACCCCACAATCACTGTCGATAATAAAAAAAAAGTATAACACAGGTATAAGCTATTAACAAGAATAACAATAATAATAACTATATTAATGATAGTTATAATAAATAAGTGAAACAGTTAGAAAAAAAAACTGGAATTTCAAATATCAATTTCATATAAAATGAGTATACTAATAATCTGAACATCAGAATATATAGATTGAAAAATAACGTATATATAACATAATATAATGTACCTGTTGAGCTGCTGGGGCAGATCGTCGACCATAACCACCTGGATGTTGCCATTGCAGGCCACTCCTTTCCTCGAGAACTTCACCAAAGCAAGGAAAATGGGGATAATCTCGACATATGCCTTCACGTTCTCCATGACAAGGGCATCGCAATCTTCCGTGCGAATGGAATTGTATATGTGAAGTTTCATATCATCCAACGATAGGCGTCCCATAATCCAATGTCCGATCCCATTAATTTCCAAATGAATCGGAAATATGACATGATCAACCTTGGACCAAGAGCGACCGCATATAATCTTATACCCCAACATGTAGTCAATGATCATGTCGTCGACATTGCAAACAGACTGGTTACGCGACTGAGACACAAACAATCCATACAACGACTTAATGTGTTGGTCGAACAACACATCAGTCGTTGTAAACGCGACTGGGGTAGATTTAGCATAAAATCCAAGCTTCCTTAGGTAATAGAACAAGACATCCATGTGCTGAAGAAAATATACAAAACAAATGTGACAGGGGACATGGTATATTTGTGGTATATTACAGGAAAATGATATATATAAGAACAGATAGCATCTGACCACATACTCTAGAATACTTTAAATATACTTTTCACAGGAACATGGTATATATGTGGTATATTACTGAACAGGACATAGGAGAGAGTTAACAGATAAATGATATATATTCAGGTTATATGTTTGGTATACTTGACCACATATTATATCAGTACGTACTATAAAAAAAAACTTATAAAGTATTCACATATACCAAGGAAAAAACAAAAACCCAAAAAATAAAAAAAAATAAAAAAAACACAGACAATTCAAGCAACAAATAGGAGGTGCTGTATTTAAAATACCAAATATGAAACAAATAAAAAATAAAGAAGTGTTGTATAAAATTTTACTTACGCTGCTGTCAAGCAAGCATCCTATCTCGTGAATGTGGTAAAACCAATTCTTGTCTGTCGCAGTAAAAACATTAAAATCAAAAGGTACTGGCAAAGTTTTGCTCCTGACCTTGTAGTAATTAAACCTGACAACGAAAAAAACAATTATTAGTTTGTAGTAAGCTTTATATTTAACACATTATATAGCTAGTAACAAATTCAGTAGTACCCATTCCCGACTTTGCGAGGTGCCGACTTGAGCAAACCCTCTTCAATCCAATCTCTGAACGGTTTCATGTCCACTTGCCCAGTTTGATTTATTCTAAACCCGACGTCGAATGGGCAAGATTTTTGAAGTCTTATTCGGGTCTCCAGTTTCTTCTTGATCCTCTTGGTTCGCCTCAGGTCGTCTTCCGCGGGTCTGTATACAACTAAAGAATTGCACCCTTGTTCCTTTATGGGTTCTCCTTCTCCTGCGTCATTTTCCTTTACATCCTGAAATATAGTTAAAAAAGTTGTGTATAAAACAATCTATTATTATAACACTTAAAAATGATTTATATTAGTGCAAAATAATACAAATTAAAAGTGATTTAAATTACGTTATTTTGCGGTGCTGGAATATCCTTCTTTGATGGTGGTGTTGCTGGTAGAGCAGCAGTTATAGCATCGAACGACGGCTGGGATCCGTTCACTGCATAACCAAATATGGGGTGTGGCTCGTAATCGAAACCTCTCTGCATATGTGTATATCACATAAACAAGCAGTTGAATTAATTCCAATTTATATAAATCCCACATTTAGAATACTATATATGTATGTATATTGTTAACATATACTTGAATACAACAGATGTATTTACCGGTTCTTTTCCCTTTGGTACTTCGTATAACTTTTCATTTAACTTCTCTTGGGCAAGCCTCTCAACCTCCTCTATGAATTGGGTGTTGATCACGGGAAAGTTGTCATCGTCGTCGACAACGTTGTTGGGTAAATGGGTACTGGAGTTGGGCAGTGTTTGAATTGGTACAAACTAAACAAACCAAAAAAAATAAAAAGTATAAGAATAATAGTAATTAAATGTCGGAAATTTACTGATACAAGAGTAGATGTTGCAAAATAGATATGCGTACTTTGTCGGCTGCGCTCTTCATTAGTGCTTCTGCTTTGGTTCTCAATGTTCGTACAGGAGATTTGACAGGGATCTGCAATTAAAAGAGATATGTTAGGACAGCAGTAACCCGAAGAAAAAGAAATAATAATTATGTAATTAATGTTATAGGTAGAAAGAAAAAACAATTAAATTTCAACCTCGTTTGTTGTCTGAACATTCACATTAGATGGCATCTGAAATGGCTACAAACATATAAACAAACAGAACATTACAAAAAATGTTACTGAATGATGTTAATATAATGGTTACTATCATCTGTAATATAATAACATTAGAAATGAGATATAGACAAAAAAAAATATATTCTGAGAAAACAAAAACCGTCTCTTTTCCGGTGGAGGTGTGAGTGCTAGCATCTGGCATTTCACTTCCAATACCAACTTCAGTTGTCTTCCCTTTACCGACGTGTTGCTCTTTACTGGCACCACCCTATGTTATAATCTTAATGTGTTGAGATGACAATACATATTGCGTGATAATACATATTATATGTTAATGTGTTCAGATATATAAAACAAAAAAAAAAAAGAACATCTTAAAGCAGTTATATATTTGGTATATGTGTCCAGATATTATGTGAACGCATACCCTAAAAATACTTAAAAAAAACACTTGCACAGGAACAATATGTACTTATACCGGAACTGTGACATGGACTTGGAAAAAATATCAGAATAGAAGTTAGATATAACAGAGTTTGAGTTCAACACCTATCTGTCCATCATAGATTTCATACTTTAACAGAATTTAAGTGAGGTATATGTGACCATATATTATCTGAAAACATACTCTACACGATTTTATAAAATATAATTTCACAAGTACATGGTATATATGTGGTATATTACAAAACCCAATACAAGATAGATATACCAGAAACACAAAGTTGCACAGGAACATGGTATATTAAATAACCCAATATAAGTACATGGTATATATGTGGTATATTACAGGAACACATAATGTAAAAATACTTAAAATAAACAGTTGCACAGGAACAATATGTACTTATACCGGAACTGTGACATGGACTTGGAAAAATAATCAGAATATAAGTTAGATATAACAGAATTTAAGTTGAACAACTATCTGTCCATCATAGATTTCATACTTAAACAGAATTTAAGTGAGGTATATGTGACCACATATTATCTGAAAACATACTATACACTATTTTAAAAAAAAATTTTGCACATGTACATGGTATATATGTGGTATATTACAGAACCCAATATAAGATGAAATAGTGGAAAGTGATATCTACTCAGTTTATATGTGTGTTATATGTGACCACATATTATATGAGCACATATTATAAAAAAACTTAAAAAACACTTGTACAGGAACAATATATACTTGCAAATGAACAGGTAACTGAGCTATACCATAATATTTACAAGAAACAACTTACACACTAACATGGATGTGTGGCTGGAAAATATACCGTACTATAAGTTATATTTACCCAAATATTTTTTCCATTCAGGAACCTGCAGCCCATTATGTACTTGCACAGGAACATGCAGCATATCATATAATTAAGTATATTAAATGAGACGATCAATGTTTTACCATACATTCAAATATATGCAGCAATTTTATATATATATATATATTTATATATATATACATAGAGTTATATGCAGCAAATATATGCTAAAAAAAACAAAAAGCAATGAACCTGAAGAAATGACTTACAAGGAATTTTTCTTTGAATAAATCAAATTCTGCAAAAACCCGTTTGGAGAAGTCGTAGAAGGCTTCCTTCAGACTCTGGACTTCGGCAGTAAGTGTGTTGAGACGGGTTATGACATCATCATCATCAGTGGTAAGTTGTGCTGTGGCGGCAGTTGGCGGAATCTTTTTCCGAGTGAACTCATTTTTTTTTCTGAAGAATGAGTCCAAAAGAAGAGTCTGTTTCTCAGCTTCGGTGGGTACTATGTTATTGAACTGTGCACAATAAAGAAGAAGAAGAATTTGTTAGTGCGATAGATGTAGAAATATATAAAGAACAAATTTTTATTTTTTACCTTAGATTGATCAAGATTAGAAAACGTCCTCTGCACAAAACTTCGAGTACAGGGTTCCCGAACTTCCCACTTGATTATCCTCGGGATATTGTTTACACCCACGTAGGTTGCGACCACACCCTCAGCCGTGTCGCAAACCTCATAGAACCATGTCTGAAGAGCCAATATCAGACCATAGCACCGGTACAAGTTGCTTCCATCATCCTTGTCCGATATGTGCAGCTGCTCTCTGGTTTGGATTGATTTCTTCAGGTAGTGTAGGGTAAACTGAAACACAGCGGTTCCCACGAGTAATCATCACATTCAGGACTGTCGATCATGTCAACAAAACAGCGGTCTATGCGAAGAGCATCTTGAGAGCCCATGAGGAAATTTGCTAATAAATGCAACTTAGCAAATTTCACTGCATCTTCATCGTTCGCCCATAATTTTTTCAAGAACTGCCACCTGATGTGACTCCTGCTTAACTCCACAGCATCAAAATACTTGTCGTGCAGACCACCGGCAATCTTTGGAATATTCAATTTCTTACTATGTCCAGTGCACTTCAAACCAGTCACGACAGCAAATTCCTCTATCCCAAATCGGAGAAATTTCCCTCCGAAATCGAACCAAATTTCATCAGTCCTACTCTGATGAACCTCGCGTAGGAGTATATAGTTGATGAGTTGGTTCTGTACAATGCAGTGTGGGAGATCCAAGAACTTCCCAAAGGCTGACATCCTAAAAGCTTCCAATTGCTCCTTGGTAAGCATCTTCTTGATGTCACTTATCGTGCATTTTTCCTTGCTGTTATCGTTACTGTTTTGCACCTTCACGTTTATATCCCTGGGGTGCGGGATTAGCAGTTCCCATTCCTGAAAATAATGAAAAGAAAACAATATGGATTTTTATATACATGGTTATAACTTACAAAAATGATACAATATGATACAACTTACAGTAATGATTGTAACTTAGAATATAGGACCATATCATAACTTACAATATGTTACCACTTACAGTACTGATTATATGTATGGTATATTTCTGTTATATATACACCATGTACTTTTCCAGGAATATCTTACAGCAATAAAATATACCACACAATAACATGGATATACCTGAGTATATGTACTTATCATATAAGATAGATATACTGTTTAAAAAAAATAGTGACAGGGACAGGGAATGAGTAATATACCTGATTGATTAATATAGAAGGAGTTAATATACCATAGTAATATACCTGTTTATAGATATACCAAATACTTATCATACCTGACAGATTATATATATGTTATATTCATAGTATATTTATACCAGATACTTATCATGACATGTAAAGGAACCTAAACCAGACCATATACTTAGGAAGAGTGAAAAGGAGCAACAGTGATATTTACTTGGATACTAATATACTTCTGGTATATTACAGAACAGTGTTATTTTCAAATGAACATGGTCTATATGTGGTGTATTACAGAAGAAAATATAAGAAAGATATACCAGAAAATGATATATATTCAGTTTATATGTGTGGTATATGTGACCACATATTATATGAGCTTATACTATAAAAAAACTTAAAAAAATACCATAGTACTGACAATATGTACTTGCAAATGAACAGGTAACTTAGCTATACCATAAAATTTATAAGTACTTGCACATTAACATGGATAGTTCCACTGAAAAATATAGCATACTGTAAGTTATGTGAACAAATGATGCAGATATCCAAAACCAAATAGGAAGAGTGAAAACGGGCAACAGTGTTATTTACTTGGAATATACACATTAACCCAAGTGATTATATCATTTCACACTGAAAAAAAGTAGAAAATTACAGTCATTTGATTGACCTATTATATACATACGAATCTAATTCCTATATACCCCTGTTAGTGCACAGGGGTAAGATTATTAAACTCTGGGACTACATAGGACTACATAACATGCTTAGTCAACCAAAAATCTTGGAGGTACCCATGACGATTTATTCATTGACATACACACATTCAACTGACAAAAGGATATAGTTGATGATGAATAAACAAATTCAATAAACAAATTAATAATCTTTCAGATGAGAAAATATAATGAAAAAAATGGAATGTAGAAGAAAATTTACCTTATACACTATCTGTTTCTGAACATGTTGTATGCCACTTGGGACGCCGGTGTTAGGTTTTCTCTTTTTCTTGTTCTTCTGAAGTGCATCTTTCTCTTGTTTTTGCCTTTTGTTGATTCTTTTCTTGAAATTTTCGGCCGGGGATTCTTCGTCGCTCTCCAATCCCTCGCTATCGACGTCTTCGGGTTGAATTTCAACTTCGAAGTCGGTGTCAGAAGATTTTTCATTTTCAGTGGAATTGGGGATTTTTGATTTACGGTGCAGACGAACAGATTTTTGAGTTCTACGGTCTTCGTTGGACTGGAAGTCGTCTGAATCAGGGGATGAAATGTTCTTCTTCGCTCTTGCGTTGCCAGTGGGCTTGCGATTAGGTTTAGGGTTCATATTTCTCTCAAAAACGAGTTTCTTCTGCACGATTTTGGGTTTGGATTTTGCGTGGATCTTACGAAGACGGGAACTCGATCTTATCTGTGGTGTTTCATCATCTTCGTTCGCCGTTTTTTTTCGAGGATCTCGAGCGATTTTTGTCTTCGCCATTGGAGTATCTTCGGTTACTGATTTTTCCTTCTGTGCACGACGGTGAACGTGGGCGGTGGGAGTGGGAGGTTTTTTTGTTGAAAAGATATTGATTGCATTCAAAATAACCGTAAAATCAGTAACGTTTCCTTAATTATCTGATGTATTTAATTACTTGATATAATTAACTTAATTTTATTGTTTAGGTATAATAGCAAATATTTAGGCTTGTTTAGGTAATTATACAAATATTTGTAAAAGGGGTGCATAATTATAATTTATTTCATATGAGGGAGTAAGGGGTGCAAATTCCTCTAAATACATTGGTCCAAACAAAACACATGTCAATCGGCAGCTTAAATCGACATTTCGGGTTAATGGTTTGGTGATCAACAGGTGCAAACTCCCTCCCGATCCATGTTGCGACTGAAATAACTTAGCATTGGTGGACTTGAGGTTGACATCACCCATATCAATTTTCTTCTTCTTTTTTTTTTCCGAAGGTAGTGTTTCCATTCCCCATAAGAATGCTGCAATCTTTAGTCACAAGACATGCATGAATGGACCTTTTTTTCCTTTTCAACTCTGAAAGAAAATTACCCTTCCATACACAGAGGCTCTGTGGATCAGTTGCAGCATGTGTTTTCCTGTCCGAGTTGAGGAACCCACTGCCCTTTGACCCCACAGAACACGAAGCCGGCGCAACCCCATTCAGCTCACGGGAAGCATTCGAATCATCTTCCGAACAGTAACTGCTCGAGCTCTGACTATTAATCTTCATATTGTTGTTGTCATTGTGATCCTCGACATTATCATCATCAACGTTCACACACTTCTTAGAGTTTCATGCTTCTCTTGTTCTTGTGGACCTGAATTTTACACAAAAATGGGAATAAGAAACAAACAAATAAGAAAAAACACTTCTGTGAGATTAGTGAAATTATCACAGAAGTACCCGATTTTTTCCTTCTAATGACAAAAATATCCCGTTATGTTTCAGAATTTGGGGGAGATCTGGACAACGGGGGAGATCTGCGGGAAATTCTTGAGCGACTCGTAATTCCAGCCAGTTCTCGCTCGCGAATCGAAGGAGACCGTGAAGGAATCCATTGTTGGTTTTTCGCCTATATATGCAAAAGGAAAGGATGGGGGGCAGTAAGTATACTGAAATGTAANGCTTAGGTCTCCAATATATTTTCGTCACCAAACGCTCCAAATCCTCTCCCCCAGAAAACTCACAAATCTCCTAACCAAGCCCTTCTCCATCTCCTACTCTTTCTCCTCCGCATAAAATTCCTCATCTCCACCTGCTGTGTCACTTAAATTAGCAAAATAATCTAACAACACAATGTATTAATTACATATTTTAATCTCAAAATAGATATAACATATATATCCGCAACCAAGAATATATATAAATGCATATTCTGTGCATCTTCATTTTTTTTTTTCAAAAAAAATCTCATATATACATTACCATTTACAATTTAACACACAGATATTTCGAGAAGCAGAGAGCACAACATGCATCTTTTGTGCAACTTGATATTTTAAAAAAACTTGTTCCTTCACCGAAATTTCATTTGTCTAATAAGGCCGGTCAACAGCAACTTCAAACCACCTTTTGTGGGAACTTTTCATAGGTACCATTTAAGTAACCTGTTGCCGAAGTTGACTATGGAATCACCTTCTGTTTTGTTTTCAATTTTGAATAAGGACGACACACCGAAATTGAAGTCCGCAACAGCCGTGGCCGTCTCAGGGTTCTTCCGCTCATCCAATAGTCCAACACCACTTACATTCACATTGCCATTTTTGCCCTTCCTCGTCTGTCTCATGTTCTTCTCCTTCTTGCTTCCCTTCAGAAGGCTCACCTCGAAGGCGTCGATTCTCTCGTGTATGAGCTGGTGTATGAGAAAGAGTCCAACCTCACCCAGTACCTCATGTAAGAACCCAGCAAATATCTCAAAAACCGACGCTCGTTAGAAACTATCTATACTCTTTCCATAAACTCATAAGTAAATCCCCAAATTTCAATATAACGCCTCAAATTTTGCTAGAATACGAAAAAACATAAAATCAGACTATGCAAATTTAATCACAATAACATAAAGGCACATAGAAGTCAACAACGTTAAGATATACATAAACAAATGATATTTGAACATTCAAAACACATACAGGCTGAAGATCCTCCCTCTCAAGCCAGATATTTACGGCACACCTCCCGGAAAGTCTGCAACTGACACTCGTACCCCACATCATATGCGTTAGACACCAAAATATTCGTCAAATACTCCACCGTATTCAGGCTACCATCTGCAGCGCTTCCACTACCCGAATTCTCAACTTGGATTACTCATAACTTCCATCTGGATTCAAAATGAGTATGGTGTTTAGTTGACCAGCAATGTGTATACACAAATAAATTTATGCTAAATGGATACGCAATCCACAATATACAAACCTTTTTTCGTGCAGGTAAGTGGGATGTTAACCATTTGTGGCAGCTGTTAAATTAACATAAAATGATTTACAAACTGAAAGACTAACAATCACCAAAACTGGAAGTATATATGAACATTAGTGTTGGCAATTTTACCAAAGTTTATCAAATATCTTCAGCAACATTGCATACATTCACTCAACGGGAATAATGACATGTAGAAACATAAGTAAACAACAATTTATCAATAATATGTTGAGCAATATCAATTGTTATCAGAGCATCTTCAATGGTCTTTCTATTTCTCTATTTTGTTGTCACATGTCACAAATAATCTTATGTGGCTTGAAAAAATTCTAGAAGGCTTTCTAGATGTAGAAGCCTTTCTAGACAACTTCTCGTGTATATTAGAGTATTTATTTAATTTATTTATCTTCTTTAACCAATTAAATATACATATCACAAATGATACCACAATTAACATTAACCATTGGAGACATAATTTTTTAGTTTTCATTCTCCATGCCATACAACACAAAATGGACAATTTTTCATTGGAGATGCTCTCAATATGCCAAAACTAATTTGTCACTTTAACTAAAATTGCACTATGTATTCACCAAGGAAAAATGTATTAAATTAATCAATAATTAACGATTAATCAAGAGAAAAGCTTCAAAACCTGGAACTTCGAAACTATATCAATTTCTCCTCAACTCAGCAGGCATAAGATTCTCCCAACAAGTAATGATTCATGCCTAGACTTACATTCCGTTTCTCAACAAATATGCAATATTTATGACAAAAAGGTACAATCTTTACCAAATCCTAGAGATAGGACTTGATCTATGCACATCCGTCCTCGATCTATTTTTAATTGAACGCTGATCCTTTAATGTATGATAGCCGTGAGAATTGGGAAAGGAGTGCTTTGGTATGGTTTATAAAGAGGTATGGTGGAGGTGAGAATTGAGAAATGAGAGGTTTGGTTGGTAAGGTTTGTGAGGAGTGAAGACATTACCTGCTCCCGTCAAATCTCATCTTTGCGTGTGCAGAAATTTCGGATATAGGAGAAGAAAAAAGGCGGAAGAATTCAGTAACCATTAAACGACCCTGTTTGGTATGAAAACCAAATAAAAAAAAAAAAAAAGAAATCAATGCCACGTGTCGGCCTCACAATATCTCTTGGTGTTGCCTTATATGTATAGGAGTGAGATATGTACATATATTTAACTGGTATCGTAGATGGTATCAGAGCCAAGGTTTTATTATATGGAAATCAATAATTATTTCCACTGATCTTTTGTTTTTACTTTCTCAATTTCTATGGTTTGACTTAACCTATAGTTGAACTGATTCAATGGAAAAAAAAAATGGTTTGACACCAATCCTGGTTTGGTTGACAGTTATGCGAAACCGAAATTTTTAATTAACGAAGGGAATGAAAGTTCGTTATGTTTGGGACTGCCCAAACAAATGTGAATCCAAAACAACAAAAGAAGAGTCCCCACTTTTTATCATAATCCAACATTAAAAAAAGAATGGAAAAAGTAAAAGAAACCAAAGTTTTCATAGATTTCTTGCGAGGAGGCTTCATGATAAATGACAGAGAAACCAAAGTAACAAGAAACCAAAGTTATCATAATCCAAACCAAAGTTTTGGAAAAAGTAACAGAATCCAAAACAACACAGAGTATAATCATTTTGATACCAGTCGAGGAGGCTTCACTTCACTGCATCCAACCACTCAAAACTACTCTTATGTACCGCAATTCTGCATAAATTAATTTCGCAAGGTAGCCCGATTTCATCGATTTCTTGCGTGACAAAATTGTATAGCAAAAATGCATAATCACAAGATTGTTTAGCCCAACCTTTCATGGCCAACAACTCTGGGTACTTGACCCAGCCTAGCGGGAGCAAATAATAAAATTCTTTGGGTACCACACCTAATTGCTTGAATCTTTCCTTGTGATCATCCAAGCAAAAATGGGCCTTTTTTCTCCATTCCCCTATTTCGGGTCGACTCAGCTCCCAAACCTGCCACGAGCACTGCCCATAATGACTCAATAACGTCAGATATTTCCCGGTTGATAGGTAAATATTGCATCGACTCCCAATAGTCGGGAGAGGGGCTGGAGTCTCTGTTATAGTTTCGGTCTCCACATTAAGAGTCAAGACATGGTGGATATAGAGACGGTTCCAATGAATGAAACCTTCAGTAACCAACGGAATCTCGCGGAATGCCTCAAGTGCCTCCTCACATGAGATGAGTCCCAAATCAACATTCCTCCATTTTTTATCAACTCCAGCGGTTAATATATGACAAAACGCGCGAGAGGTTGTTCCTTCAGGAGGAGGATAGAATATAAACACTTTATACTCCATGGAAGCCGGTGAGTACCCCATCGCGTATTTTCCGTCATAATAATTTCCTCCGGAAACATTACCGACACACGGAGGGAGACCAACAATTTGCCCCGTTGAGGGATTTGTGACGAAAAGTTCATGTCCGTTTTTTTTCATGTTAGTCTCTAACCACAATCCATTACAACTACTAGTGACCTTACACCTACGTTTGTACCTCAGCTGAGTTATCTCGACCCCTCCTCCCCTTTCCCTTTGAGGGAGTATCAAAAGTGATTCCCAATACTCGGATTTTAATAGGAGACCATAAGTGGAGATGTGTAAGTAGGCAGACATGAAATTAGGGGTGTGGATTATACGGTACCATTTGCGGCAAACAAGCCTTGCCTCGTAAATGTCTTGCTGGCATGGGATTCGCACAAAGACTTCAATCAACAGCTCATCAGGTAGAGATTCTATGGCTGTTGTTAGCCTACTTCTTTTCCACCTCCTCCGGTAGTAAGTGCGGATAATCTGCATATATATTATTCTTCCAATGTTTCATCAACCCAAGAGAAAACAAAATTGGGGAAACTTTTAACCTAGAAATTCTATATCGATATACCGAAAATTAATAGAATGAATAAGGATTTTACATATATGTAGCCTAACCTGGTGAACGGGTGGGACCAGGAATTTGAAGGGTTCAACCTCTGTATTCCATTCTTCTTTACCTGGCCGTCGAGGAGGCGGTGGCTGGCGGACTTTTGATGGTGGGAAATCAAACATGGGTAGAGGTACCCTCGACGAAGGACACGGATTAAATGAATTCGCCATCCCTTCCGAGGAAAAGGAAGAAGATATGTCTTCTATTTAGAGCAGCATCTTTGACAAATGTTTTTGATGAGGTTTGAAATTGTAACCTTGGAGTTTATCTGTTACGGTTGAGAGGTTTTAGGTTTGAAAACTCAAACCAAGTTTTGCATTAGCCTCAAGGCCCTCAACAAAATCTATAATAAATTTATTTAAAAAAAGAAGAAAAAAATGAAATGTATGTTGTGTGAGTGTGACACACGCACCACCACTTCAGTTTCAAAATATGCATGTGGAAGATGGAGGGCGTGGAATGCCACGCCTTTAAATTTATGTTTTTTTTTATTATTATTTTTGCTTTTTAAATCAATTTTAAGAGTATTCACAATGCTTTGGGTTAACCACAAAACATGTATGCCACCTAAAAAATAGACCTAGTCTAAAAAAATATATTCTCCAATGCAATCAAAAGTAGATTGAGTCATGATGTGGCAACCAAAAAAAGAGACCTGGTCTACCTTTAGTATATTTTAGAGTCAAGTAGAGACCTGGTCTCTTTGCATTGGAGTGCATTTTATAAATTTTACATAGTTTTATCCATGTCATTCAAGACTTGGGTTTATTTACATGTCACATAGGCAAGACTAGACTAGACTATTTTAGACTCAAGTAGAGACCTAACTAGTGCCTTGCCATGTTTTTATATTTTATTTTTTTCGTTTTGGCAATCACTTAATTGGAAAAAAAATTATCTTAGAAAATCATATAAGTTTTATGTTTCATCATTTTTTAAGTAAACTTTATATGAATATGTAATTATCACTCTATAATTATAAATAATGTAATAGAATTATATTATTTTTATATATATTTATGATAAATATATTAAAAATTTAAATTGAATAAAAACTACAAATGAAGTTATAATTTTAAAATAATAATAATAATATAAGAGTATAATATTAATTAAAGTGAATGAAAAATTTTGAAAAATGATTACACTTAGTGTGAATTTTCTATACTTATTGAACTTCCATATATCATTTAGTGTTAATTATAATGAGTTAGTTTTAGTAATAACAATTATATAATAGAATAACTAAAAAAATAATTACACTTTAATTAACCATTGAAAACATGATTATATATTATTGCGCGAATTATCCTTCGATCGGGTCTGAACTGTAATCCTCCAATTTGAAACGTCTTGACAGCTTCGTTGACCTGAAATACACTGGGAGGGTTCCCGACGGAAAACACTCTGACACCCAAGACAATTCTCATTCGACAATAATGTAGTAATAAGGTATTTTGCGCGTGTATATGTGTTGTGTATAAATGAGAACCAGGACCCCCTTTTATAGTGAAGGTTGCGTGTTGGCGGAAAGACTCCTGATACGACCAGAAGTATTTCCCCACCCTACTTCTTACTAGACCAGATCGTCCCCGAATCTTGAGAGTTCTACATTTTATAGACTTCCTCCAACTAAGGAACTCAGTTTCCTTTTTCTATACGTCTTGAACCTAAGGTTATCCCAACTCCAAGTTCATCTTAATGAGCACGAACACGCCCAGGTCATCGCCCAGGCCGTCTGCAGAACAACATTCCTCCTCTGACCTTGCTATCTACTCTTCAATACTCATCCACGACGGGCTCCTACTACGTTACCAAGTCGAGTTGTCCTCTAATGAACGTGCACTTCCTGCCTGCTCGCCCAGCTATAAGCCAAGCTTCCCATGGTATTGATCTGATTAATATTGTCGAGCTTATCATAATCGGTCCAGTTATAAGCTCCTTGTAATTATACCTAAGCACTCGAACTTTAAGCACCCGCCGAGCTTAATCCAAAATCGGCCTTTTTATATGCCTCTACGAGCCACTGCATCCTACGCTGCATCATTTATATATATATGATGGTATTAGAGCCTAGGTTTTATGATATGGTAATCAATTTTAGACGGAGAAATTTTTTATAATGGATTATGAAAATTGTCCAAAGTCTGTGCACTATACGAGATATCTTCAAATTTTGAAGAAGTGTGAACAAGAATACCAACAAATGATTGTCCATTCGGATTACCTTATGTTGAGCAAGTTGGCAGAAGAAGATATAATGAATAGTGGACTCCGTTAAAAAACAAAAGAAGTATCACATGGATTCCTCTGTAATACCAATTTATACAAACAGATTTATTAAATCATCAAGAAATAGCTCATCCAAATCATACAAAAGGATGAGTTATAATAACTCCGAGCTCGCAGCTTGGGGGCCTATTTTTCTAGTTAGGCATAACTTCGACATCATGATTCGGAAGCCTACGTCTCAATCAGGCAGAACTTCAATCTCGTAGCTCAGGGACCTACAGACTAGCCAAGCTATCCTAGCCGGGTGAAGCTCCAAGCTTGCAGTTGGGGGGCCTATGTTCCAATAAAATAAGACCCCGAACTCGTAACGAAAATGCCACAAAATTTTACGGTCAAGACTAGATAAAGACCTCGGCAAAAGAAAAGAAAAACCTTGAGATTGTAGGCCCAAAGGCTTAGAGAAGGTAGAATTATAAAGGAAAGGAAAAAAGAATTAATGTTGTATATTTAATATACAACATTCTCATTGTGCTTATTGATTTATATATAACGTACAAAATTTTAATAAATAAAATTTAAATATATGTAATATGTAATAGTTAATAAATATACAAATTGTAAAATCATGTCACCTGCATTGATAGCGACAGTCACCTTGAGACCTAAGAACATCTACAATGCATTTGGTCTAGTCTTGTCTATGTGGCATGTAAATAACGGAAATGCTCCCCTACCCACGGCGGGCACATGTTAATATGCCCACGGCTTATGTGGCATGCACACATTGGTGATGTTAAATAAAAAAACATACATCACCAATGTGTGCATGCCACATAAGAGGTGGGCATATTAACATGTGCCCACCGTGGGTAGGGGAGCATTTCCCATGTAAATAAACACAAGTCTTGGATGATATGGATAAAACTATGTAGAATTAACAAAATACACTCCAATGCAAAGAGAATAAATCTCTACTTGGGTTTAAAATAGACATAAGGGTAGACCAGGTCTATTTTTTTGGCTAACATATCAACATGACCCTTTTATTTACATTGGAGAATATATTGTTTTAGACATGAGTCTATTTCTTAGATGACATATAATTTTTTGTGATTGAACTCAAAGCATTGTGGATGCTCTAAAAAGTCATGGGTTCAAGTCCCACTATATGTGGCATTTAGGAGAGTGTATTCAATTGGGATTTCAAGTGACATTTTGAGACTTTTTAAGATTTGAGATTTGTTAAGATTTCCAGATTTTAGAGAAATTCCGTGAAATCTGAAGTCTGGAGGTGGGATTTGAAGTACGTAGAATTTCGTATAAGGTTTTTTGTTTAGAAATCCCACCAAATCTTAAAAAGTCTTAACAAATCGGATTTCGTATAAGGTTTTTTGTTTAGAAATCCCACCAAATCTTAAAAAGTCTTAACAAATCCTAATGTCAAATAAATTAAATACCTCAGGATTTTGTAAGACTTTATAAAATTCCAATTGAATACCTCAGGATTTTTAAGAGTCTTAACAAATCTAAATTGAATACACCAGGATTTCTAAAGTCTTAAAAAGTCCTTAGAAATCCTAATTGAATACACCCCCCTTAATAAACGTTACCATAGTTTGTGTGGAAGCTTGTGGGTTATGCCTTCCAAGATGGCTCGGTGGTGTATAGTGCTAAATATTTAGGAAATGAAACAAAATTATCTTTGAAATAAAAAAATAATTTAATTTTTTTCGTTGAAATTCATCACTATATGTTAGTGTTTAAATAACAAACATTCGAATTCTTCATTTAAAATATATTTTTCTATGATAATTTAAATATTCAAGTGAAGAAAATTTGATTGTCAAAGTGAACAAGTTCGTTACAGTAAGTAATATTTAAATGACAAAATATCATGCCTAACCCTTACGCAAATAAGGAGGCTAAAAAAGAAGTTGCGTGCATCGTTAATTGTATCGAGCCTTACATGGCAACTCAGGGATCTCGGGCAAGAGTCGCCAAGTAGTCAGCCGCAAAGTTAGCTTCTCGATAACAATGAGTCACTTTTGCCTCCCAATCCCGATTAAGAAATGCAAAGAAGAGGCATCTTTTACAGTTCGTTAAATCCAAACTTTTAGTGACAATTTAAGAATTTCAAGACGAAATTTCAATTATAAAAGTGACGTGATCGACGTCAGTAAAACTAGTTCGGTGTGTTGGCGATGATAAACAATATTTTTCGAACATTATTATCAATTTAGTATGTTTTTCCTTTCTCGTCATTGTTTTATATTTATTTTATTTTATAATACTATTTGTTCTTATTTATGTGAGGATATCATTATCCAATTCATTTATCGCGATACCCCAACATTATGTGAGGTAGATACTAAGGGAACAAAACAAAATTGTGTTATTACCCATGAAACGAATGGCTAACAAATATAGAGTTTGTTATCATTTCCTATATAATTTTATATAGTTTAACACTTTTTATCTCTTTTACTGCTTTTTTTTTTTCAAATGTAATATTTCTTTAATGCACCTTTCCTTTTTTCCCAGATTTTTCTTCCCCAACTATCCACTAAATTAGATACATAAATCCCCCTCCATTAAATTACCAATACAACAACCTTAAACTAAAAATTAGTTTTTCAATCTTTTAACCCTACTGAAGCTGAGCTTAGTCTGAGTATAACTATCTCTGTGATGGGGAGGAAGGACAAATTTGTGTGGTGCTATGGTAAGTATGGGATGTTTAGTGTCAAATCAGCTTATAAGGCCTTTATGGATAAGACTATGTGTAGAAGGGCTGGTGCTAGTTCTAGCAGGGGCTCTAATGTGGAAAGACATGTCTGGAAAGTTACTTGGAAACTTCCTGTGAAGAACAAAATCAAGCACTTCCTTTGGAGATGTTGGTTTCAGTTCTTGAGTACTAAAGATCAACTTGTTAAGAGGAAGATTTCTGTTGATAACATTTGTTCTATATGTGAGCTGGAATCTGAAGACCTTGATCACATCCTCTTCAGCTGCCCTAGAGCCAAAATTGTCTGGCAACTCAGTGGTGTCATCTGGAACTGTGTTTCCCAAGATAAGCCTAATTTCAAAGAATGGTGGGGTGACCTTTGTTGTGCAAGGCAGTCAGGAAGTATACAGGACAGAGCTTGTTTATCATCTTATATTTTCTGGTGGCTTTGGAAAACAAGGAATGTGTGGGTGTTTCAAAACAAAAGAGTGAGAGAGATAGAGATAGCTGAAGGAGCAAAAGTTGAGTGGCTTGAATTCTCTGAAGTAAAATTTGCCCAAGCCAGCAACCATAGGACATCATCACAGGTGCATGGAGTTCAAGTGGAGGATTTTCCCAGTAGGGTAGGACACTGGGTTCTAAATGTCAGTGCCTTAAACTCCACCCAGAACAACATGGAGCTTTTCTGTTCTGCTGACAAGGAAGGAGAGGAAACACAAGTGTGGAAAGAAAACATTTGGTATTCTGGCTGTAAGGATGGCAGGGAATTAATAGCACTTAGATGGGCTATGTTGCAAGCATTACAGAAGGAGTGGAAACATTGTTATTTTCGAATCAAGAATGCAAAACTATGCTGCAAGCTTAACAAGAAGGTGCTGCACTTTGATCCCTGCTGCAATATCCTTGCAACTGATATATTTCAGATTGTGTCTTTCTTTTCTTTCATTGAATTTCTTGTGTAATTTGGACTGTTTTTGTAAATTTCCTTTGCGTTATTGCTTTGAATGATTAAGGGGATGCGGTTGTCACCCCTGTGATTCCACTATCAGTTGATAGTCGGTCTGTAAAACGCTTTGAGTTTTTAATGCATTTTCTTGTCGTTGGGAAAAAAAAAAACTAAAAATAAAGGAAGATATCGACATTATATTTGGAACACACACATCAATCGACGTTATTGTTCGAATCCAACAAGTAGTTGTGAAAACTTGCTCGATGGAATCAATGAGTTTCAACCTTAAACTTCCGACTGATGTGACGAATTAAAATAACTCTAAAACTCTATTTACTGAAAAGCGAGGAACAATAAAATATCCTTATATAAACTCTCAAGTTCCCACAAAAAGTGTATCATATTACTATATTAGTAACTAAATATAATTCAACCTTTAATGCAATCTCACCTTTCATTCTCTATTTCAACTAGTGTTTTGTTGAAAGTAGATATTTACAACATAAGGAATAATGGAATATAGGAGAACTTATGCATGTGGAATATAGATTAGGTCCTCATTTTATTATTACTATAATTATTTTTTACATTAAAAGCACATTTAATTTTTCATATATTTTATGTTGGATAATCAATATTTTATTTTATTATTTTTATATTAGGACCATTGTTTGTTGTTTTATATTAATTTACAATAAGAAATTCTTTTATTTTTCATTTCATTTTATTTCCATAGTGACATGTAAAATGAACTATTTACTTATTCTTAATAAAAGTTTAATCGGGCAAAAAGAGTTACTACCACGTGCACATTACTGGTAGTGTATTGTACCTTTTACAATTTTACTACTCGCCTATTTGATTGGCTCAAAACCTTATCTTGGATTTCAGCCTGAAAATCAAGATTTCGTAGCCTGATTAGAAGAATACTTCTTGATTTTTTTTTTCAAAATATTAGAATATAATACAACTTGCGAGTTATCCCACATTGTTTATACAGAAAAAATAGACCCAACTTATAAGTCTAGTTATCTACTTCTCCTTCCACCAATTGATTTGGGATGGAACTTCACTTGGGCTTCATTTGGGCTTTCCCTGTCATGGTGAGCTTCATCTGCGTGGGAACGCACCCATTTTACCTCCGATTATTACACAAAATACGGTCAACAAATAAAATTATACAAAAATCATTAATAAACGAATTTTTAAATTTAAAAACTATTGGCTAAAATAAATCATAAAACAAATACTTGTTAACAATTAAAGTTAATATATTTATGGAAGTATTTGAAGATTGACAGTAAATCGATGAACCTTCATGTAAGTATTTGAAGATTGGCAATAAATCGACGAACCTTCATCTATTTCAGGAAATATGGTGATCGAATATATAAGAAAGTATTTACTTTATTTTTTCGATTAAATACTTGAAATATTAATTGAAATTAGCTGATTGGTCTAGTTAATAGTGCGGGATCGTAAAGCTTATTCTATGGACGCGCTTACCATATTGAGGGATTAAAAGTTGCACGTCCAACATTCCATAACTGACAGCAAATCAAGGAACTTACCTTCCTGAGCGTGGCTTGGTAGCGAAGGAATATCTTGACTTACTATCCAAGAGTTGAAGAGATAAAAACGATGGATGAAGGACGCAGAAGTTGTTGAGGAAATTATCTTTTGAATATAGAGACAAGAAAGTGAGCGAAGCGGAAAAGAAAATCAAGATCACCTCAAGTGTAATTCTTTTCTATTTTTTGGGAGATTAAGTGTGTGACGAGAGTTTATTCTCTTACGCTGAGTACATAGTATTATTCCTTTGTTTCATTGTTTCTATTTTTTTTCTTTTTCAAATATATATAAAATTACTTAAATGCCCTCTAAATTCAACTTTATTAGTCAAATCTACTTTTTCAGGGGGCAATTTGACAAACCTGTGTAGTTCAGGTGGCGGTTTGTAAAAAAAAAATATTATATGATGATGCACGAAAATTGTTATAGTTCGAATTGAATTTTTTCCCCGAGTCCTAAGTTTATGGTAAGTATGTTTCTTAGGATTTCTATTTAAAAACTTCTCTTCTATTGACTATTGTTTTAATTAGTTGATTTTGATTAATAAAAAATATATTCAAGGGTTTTCTCAAATATCTTTTACGCTTTCGCTACGTAAGTTTGACTTAATCTATCAAATCTCTTTTGACTTAACCTATAGTTGAACTGATCCAATTGAAAAAAAAATGGTTTGAAACCAATCCAGGTTCGGTTTACAGTAAAACCAAGCCCGTTTTACCTCCAATTATTACACAAAATACGATCATTCAATAAAATTATACTTAAATTATTAATAAACGAGTTATAAACCAAAAACATTAAAATTTAAAAACTATTGGATAAAATAAATCATAAAGCAAATACTTGTTAACCGTTAAAGTTAATATATTTATGCAAGTATTTGAAGATTGACAGTAAATCGACGAATCTTCATCTGTCTCAGGAAATATGGTGATCAAATATATAAGGGAAGTATTTACTTTATTAGGTCGGTTAAATACTTGAAATATTAATGGAAATTAGTTGATTGGTCTAATTAATTGTTCAGGATCGTAAAGCTTATTCTATGGACGTGCTTACCATATTAAGGTTTTAAAAGTTGCACTGCCAACATTCCATAACTGACAGCAAATCAAGGAACTTACCTTCCTGAGCGTGGCTTGGCAGTGGAGGAATATCTTGACTTACTATCCAAGAGTTGAAGAGATAAAAAACGATGGATGAAGGACGCAGAAGTTGTTGAAGGACGCAGAAGTTTTATTAATGTGAATAAAACCACTATAGGATCTCTCTCTCTGCGATATCAAAGAAAACCTAGTCGCCGCTAAAAAAAATCTCTGATTTGCCTCCCTCGGCGCCGGTGGGGCTCAACCAGCGGTCGCCCCCAACCGCTGCTCCC
>BKCP01000002.1:99665-123768 GCA_008636005.1 Striga asiatica
GAGAAAGAAAAAAGACAAGAAAGTGAGCGAACCGGAAAAGAAAATAAAGATCATCTCAAATGTAACTAGTACGAATCCCGTGCTATGCACTGTAGGAGATATTATTAGGGAGATTAGATACCATATAGTAACACCTTTCTAGTTCTTATATAAATAGTAACACCTTTCTAGTTCTTATATAAATAATTAAATATTTGTTTATTTTGGTTCTATTTTCTTTAACTAATACGAATCATGTGCTATGCAGGGGTAGGAGATATTTATTAACATATATAAATTAAAAATACACCTTAAATAACATTTATAACTTAAAAATATGGAATCAATTGTAATACAATTCACCTATATTAAATTTATTGAAAATGTTATATGAAATTTAAATTGTGTAAAATTATAAAAAAATATGTCTATTTAAAATTAGTACACAACCCGTACGGTGAACGTAATTGATAATAAATTACATTATAATTTCAAAATAAGTGTCATTTTAAAATTTTCATTCAAAAATTCAATTTAACTACAATGTAATTCCATAAAATAATAATTTTGATAAAATGTTATGAGTATTTAAAAATTTATGTGAATAATAAGTACAGTTATAAAACTATATTATTTCATTAACTAAATTGAATTTATTTTTGTATAAACTATCTAAATAAAAAAATTAAGTAGTTGAGTAATTTATTAAACTATAAATAATTGATTATTCTATTTACGTCCAAGTTAATACTAACCCGTAAGTTATTAAGAATAACTTATTTGACTTTTAAATTTGGAAACCAAATTTAGACTACACAATAAATTCTTTATACATATTATCTCTCAATTTTTTAAATTTTTTTTCGGTTACCTTATTGTTCAAATTTATCAACTAATTCTCTAAAATTAAATTACAAATTTTAATTTTTATTAACTAATATTTGTTCAAAAATCTTTCTGATATTCAAAAGGAATACAAATCAATTTGAAAAATTATCATCAAAATCGTGTTGGTTGATCAAATTTTTAAGGGAAATGATGTACATATTGTATTATTTAAACCGTAAAATTGTGAATTATTTGTAGAATAAATCAATTTGTAGTATATGAAATCCTCAATTTTTGGAATAAATCAATTCGTAGCTTTTGAGCCTACATTATATGGAATCCTCAATTTTTGAATTGTTATATTCTAAATAGTTTTATATTGAATGGTAACTATTGTGTGATTTTATGCATCATAACTGACTCATGAACCGACCTATCAAACGTGTTGGGGTGAATCAATGAATATATTATTTAATAAAATCAGTTAGTACTAATCACATTAATCGTAGTAGTTGGAATCCTCAATTTTAAAAAATATTTGAAGTGATATGTTTTTATCATGTTTAGGAAACTGGTACATTCTTTAATTAAAAAAAAAATCAATTTTAAACAGAAGACCAATATAATCGGTTAAAAAAAAAGGAAGTCAAATATATTGCTAAAATAAAAATATGTTTTCCAAATGAAAAGGAACTTGAATTTATCCGATATGGAAGGAATCTCATCCAAAACATATTGAATTCATCCAAAACATACTGAATTTCGGAATAAAAAAAATTCAAACTTTCGAAAAAATTTCAAACAAAATATTAGAGGGAAAAAAGTGATTTGAGCGGTAAAATGAAATAATTTTTCAAATATTTTTTCTTCTCTCTATTATATAGTAATAGATTTTTCTATTTTCTGAGAGATTAAGTGTGTGACGAGAGTTTGTTCTCTTACACTGAGTACATAGGATTATTCCTTTGTTTCATTGTTTCTATTTCTATTTTTTTTCAAATATACTAGTACGTAGCCCGTGTGATGCACGGGTCTGAGTTTCCAGATGGCCTGTCCATTAGGTTTAAAAAAATAGAGTTAGATCATCTATTTTACACTACTTTTGATCATCGTTATTTTTTTAGTCATAACGTTAAACCTCAACCTATTAGCTCTAGTATGTAAATTAATTATTAGCTCTAGTATGTAAAATAAATAAAATATTATCTCACTAAAACATTGATACTAATATAAATTTGATTTTAGTATATATATTTATTCTTTAATATAAAAAATAATAGTTTTACATATTCTGGTATAACTAGTACGTAACTCATGCGATGCACGAGATGTAAAATTTGGAAGAATAATATAACCTCACGTGCATTAGGATCGAAATTAAAATCATTAAAATACATAGGAACATTGTTGAATCATTAAAAGTTCGGTAACAATCATATATTATTAAAAACCTCCTTGTACACAACATTATGAGTTTGATTATTTGGTAACTCCTCATTATCACAAACTAATATTTTCAAAAGAGACAACTCCTAAAAATCAAACTAATATTTTTGGTGAACAAACTAATATTTTAGGATTTCTAGGATTTGTCTCTTTTTGGTGAACAAACTAATATTTTAGGATTGGTTATATGAATAAGACTACCTGTTTTTGGTGTTCTTTCATTCATTTTCATTCAAACAATCCGATGACTTGTATAATGAAATCCGAATCTTAAGCCGAAATATTTAAAAAAAGAGTTTTTAAAAATTGAAAAGTCAAGACAATCAGTTCAGATTAATTAAAGGTCAATGAATATCCGCTCCTTGAAATAAAGACGTGTGCTATCATTAACCAAATATCCGGTTATTGATATAGAGTGGTTACCAAAAAATAGAACGCGATAAAGACGCTTCATGGAAATATCAATGGGATAAGGTCATAACAGATCGCTATACATTTTAACGATAAAAGCTCAGATGGAATGATTTATGATAATTATGTCGTAATTAATGAATTAATTAGATGTGTGAAAATGACATAATTAGTGAGAAGTGTGAAAAAGACATAATTAATGAGAAGTGTGAAAATGACATAATTAATTAGATGTGTGAAAATGACATAATTAATGAGAAGTGTGAAAAGAACATAATTAATGAGAAGTGTGAAAATGACGTAATTAATGAGAAGTATGAAAAAGACAAAAACACCAGTTTTGAAAAATATTTAATGCAAATCCGACATTGACCATAATTTGACCTACTATTTTGGATAAATGTTAATTCTTATTATATAAGTATAGATACTTAATTTATTATTTTATCATAAAATTTATTGTCAAATTTATTTTATGAAAAAAGGCTATCCAAAATGTTTATACCAAGAGTCCTAATATTTTTAAATTGTAAAAAGTCTTCATGCAAAATATCGACTTTGGCGGACCACAATATCGTATTTGATTCAACAAATTAATTAATTTTAGGAAATGAATAGTTGTGTATGTATATGGAAGAAATTTAAAAATTCAAATTCCAAAACCAATATCACAATATCGTATTTGATTAAACAAATTAATTAATTTTAGGAAGTCAATAGTTGCGTATGTATGTGGAAGAAATTTAAAAATTCAAATTACAAAACCAATTTCGTATGTAATGGGTTTACACCAAGTTCTCAATTTTTTCAAAATTATATAAATCCTTCATGCGAGGAATCTTCACTAATTTGGGGACCAACAAATTACTTAAATTTAGGAAGGCATACATTGTGTACGTGGATACTGTTTCTGTTGTATATTTAAAGAAAATAAATTCAAAAATGGTATTGATATGGGATTGTATTATGAGGGATTTAACAAAAATACAAATTTTAGGATACGATTTGATTTGAATTTTTCAAATTAAATTCCACTTTTTTAGGCCGCCTAAGTCAAATGATGATAAGAATTAATGTTGAAAAAAAAAATCAAAAATAGTAAGCAATTAATATTGTCCTAAAATTTCTAGTTACTATTTATGATAAATAGTAATTCCTATTAATATATATATGAAATTACTTTAAATGTCTTCTAAATTCAGCTTTATTAGTCAAATCTACTTTTACCTCCGGTTTAGGGGGCAATTTGACAAATCTGTGTAGTTGAGGTGGTGGTTTGTAAAAAAAAAAAAATTATATGATGATGCGCAAAAATTGTTATAGTTCGAATTAAATTTTTGTCCTATATGATGAGGTGGGCCATATTTTTTTTGTCCCATGTGATGCCACATGGCATTGATGGCTCCATAACGAAGCCATTGGATGACACCTTAGCATATCCGTCTCTCCTATTGACTATTGTTTTAATTAGTTGATTTTGATTAATAAAGAATATATTCAAGGGTTTTCTCATATATCTTTTACGCTTCGCTACGCAAGTTTGACTTAATCTATCAAATCTCTTTTCACTTAACCTATAGTTGAACTGATCCAATTGAAAGAAAAAATAAATAAATAAATAAATAAATAGATTAAAACCAATCCAGGTTCGGTTTACAGTTTCATATTTGTCAAACCGAAATTTCAACTAACGATTCAGCACCCCACCTAATATTTAGAGATGGGGAATATCAGGTGTTTCAAAGTTAAAATAAATATATAAATAAAAGAAAAGAAAAGAAAATGAAGCTTCAAATCTGAATCCAAAACAAACAAAAGAAGAGTTCCCAATTATTTTTATCATAATGCCAACATTAACAAAAGGCAAAAAACGAAAGTTTTCAAAGCATAAATTTCCCAATAATAGATTCTCCACCACATTAAAAAGGCATGAAAATTGACCAGAGTATAATCATTATGGAGAAGACGGAGGGAGAGGAGGCTTGACTGCATCCAACCACTCCAAACTACTCTTATGTACCAAAATACTGTAAGAACCAATATGGGTATGTAACCTGATTTCATCGATTTCTTGCGTGACAAGATTGTATAGAAAAACTGCAGTACTTTTAGTTGTATGCCAAGCTCTCATGGCCAACAACTCTGGGTACTTTACCCAGCCTACCGGGATCAAAAAATCTTCGGGTATGAAACCTAACAGGTTGAATCTTTCCTTGTGAACCTCTAACGAAAAATCAGCCTTCTTTCTCCATTCACCTGTTTCGGGTCCACTCATCTCCCAAACCTGCCATGAGCACTCCTCGTAATGACTCAATAACGTCAGATATTTTCCGGTTGATAAGTAAATATTTTTTAAACTCCCAAGAGTCGGTAGAGGGGCGGGAGTCTCTGTAATAGTTTCGGTCTCCACATTAAGTGTCAAGAGATGGTGGGTATAGGGATGGTTCAAATGAATGAAACCTTCACTAATCAATGGAATTTTGTAGAATGCCTTAAGTGCCTCCTCACATGATATGGGTCCCAAATCAACGTCTCTCCATGTTTTATCAATTCCAGCGGTTAATATATGACAGAACGCGCGAGAGGTTGTTCCTGCAGTAGGAGAATAGAATATAAACACTTTATACTCCATGGAAGTCGGTGCGTACGCCATTGCATATCTTACTAGTGAAAATTCACCAACACATGGAGGGAGACAAACAATTTGCCCTGTTGTGGGATTTGTGACGTAAAGTTTATGTCTGTTTTGTATATTAGTCTCTAACCACAATCCATTACAACTACTAGTGCACACACGATTGTACCTCAACCGAGTTATCTCGACCCCTCCTCCCCTTTGAGGGAGGATTAAAAGTGACCCCCAATGAAAGGATTTGAAGAGGAGACCATAAGTGGAGTGGTGTAAGTAGGCGGACATGAAATTGCGGGTGTGGATTATATGGTACCATTTGCGGCAAACAAGCCTTGCCTTGTAAATATCTTGCTGGCCTGGGATTCGCACAAGGACTTCAAATAACAGCTCATCAGGTAGAGATTCTATGGCTGTTTTTAGCCTATTTCTTTTACACCTCCTCTGGTGGTAAGTCCGGAGGATTGTTTCCCCACTGATAATCTGCATATTGTTCTTCCAATGTTTCATCAATAGAGGAAAAAACAAAATTGGGGATAACTTTAAACCTAAAAAAATTATATCGAAATACTGCAAATTAATAGAACGAATAGAGATTCTACATATATGTAACCTAAACCTAACCTGGTCAATTGGTGGAGCCAGGAATTTGAAGGGTGCAACCTCCGTATTCCATTCTTCTTTACCTGGCCGTCGAGGAGGCGGTGGCTGGAGCACTTCTGATGGTGGGATATCAAACTTGGGTAGAGATTTCATCGTCGGAGGAAAAGTAATAAATGAATTCACCATCCCTTCCTTCATCGTCGGAGGAAACGTAAATAAATTCGCCATCCCTTCGGAGGAAAAGGAAGAAGAAGGATCCAAGGATATGTAGAATCTAGTCTTCTGTTAAGGAATATATGGAGCCGGAAAAGTTCATGCCACCCACCCGTAATTGCTATTTGCAATATTTGTGATGAGCAAGCCCTTAATTGCTATGTCAATTAAAAATTATTTATGATTTTAAAAGATACAAGGATTCGATCTTGTTCACGTGCACAAATGTTCAAAAAGTTTTAAGTTTATATGTATGTGCATAGTATTATAATTATAATTCGATAATAATATCGCATTATAAAAATTTTGTCATAAGTAGAAATGACCATAATAAAAGTATTCAATTTCATCACTCTATTGATTGCATAAAATGAAATGGATAAGTAGCTTTTATAAATTTGAGAGATCATGATATATTAATATCTTAAAAATTATTATTATTATTATTAGTATTATTATTATTATCATTATCATTGTTGTTGTTGTTGTTGTTGTTATTATTATTATTATTATTATTATTTATGAAATTTTAAGAGGTTTGGTTATACCACTAAAGTAAATTAGCTTATTAAGAAAATACCTAAGAGCAATAAATTGTTTAAGAAAAAAAAAATTAGTAGTTGAACTTAATAATATAGCAATTACTACCCAAGAGGTAATAAGTACTTGGTCGTACACTAGGAAACCCCCTATTTTCCAATAGAAATATTGGCCTACTTCGACCCCAGATATATCGTATAACCCGTGTTGTTACACGTAATTTAACAACTGTTATCACAGGGATTAAACGAATATAAAGCTATAAATTGGTATGATTTTTATTATCTTGAAGTCGGGTTCAAGTACCAGAAGTCAGTTTTTTACGGAGTCGAGCTGTTTTATATGTGTATTAAATGTACTCGAAAAAGATCCTCGTACAAGAATAAATCATGCTATTTTTCGACCTCAGTGATAGGTCGATGGAGCTCATTTGGAGCAATTCGCATAGCTTATCGGAGACCTCGGAGGCAGGTCAATGATTTTTTACTTGATTTTGGTTTTGTCGATTTTTTTTTTTTCAATTCGACCTCAGTGGTAGGTCGATGGGGCGACTATTGGCTGACCTCGGAGGCCGATCGATGGGTTTTTTACTTGATTTTGATTTTGTCGAACTTATTTTTTGACCTCAGTGGCAGGTTGATGGAGTTCATTTGGTGCAATTCATGGAGACTATTGGCTGACCTCAGAGGCAGGTCGATGGTTTTTTACTTGACTTTGGTTTTAACGAATTTGTTTTCGACCTCAGTGGCAGGTCGACGGAATCCACTTGGAGCAGTTCACAGAGTTATGTTATTCAAGTCTATGGTTTTATTGGGTTTGGTTTTTTCGATTTCGGTCTTTCGACATGAAGGTGGCGTCAAGACATTCGATTTTCGAAAGTGGAAACGACAGGGTTGAATTTTAAATTTTGAACTGAGGGGCGACAGGACGAGGTGGTCGAAAAACAACAGACGTAAGTACAAATTTTCAAATTCAAAACTCCGGGGAGTGGTCATTCGGTTTTCGACCTCATCGGCAATCATTTGGTTTTCGACCTCAATGAAAGGTCATTCGGTCATCAACCTCAACGGCGGTCATTTAGTTTTCGACCCAATGGAGGGTCACTTGATTTTCGACCTCAGTGGTCGTTCGGCTTTTGGTGTTCGACCCTAGTGGTGGGTCACTCGACTTTCAACCTTAGTGGTCATTCAGTTTTCATTTTTCAACCTAGTGGAGGGTCACTCGATTTTCGATCTCAGTGGTCATTCGGTTTTTTGGTTTTTAACCCCAGTGGGTCACTCAGTTTTCGACCTCAGTGGTCATTCAGTCTTTGGTGTTCGACCCCAGTGGTGGGTCACTCGGTTTTCGATTCAGTGGCGGGTCACTCGATTTTTTATCTCAGTGGTCACTCGGTTTTCAATTTTTGACCCTAGTTGCGGCTCACTCGATTTTCGACCTCAGTGGTCATTCAGCCTTCGGTGTTCAACTCCAGTGGCGGGTCATTCGGTTTTTGATTTTCGACCCCAATGGCGGGTCACTTAGTTTTCGACCTCAGTGGTCATTCGATCTTCGGTGTTCGACTCAGTGGCTCGATTTTTGACCCCGACGTCAGGTCATTCGATTTTCGACCTCAGTGGAAGGTCATTCGATTTTTTACCTCAGTGGCAGGTCTTTCAGTTTTCGACCTCAGTGGTCGTTTAATTCTCTACCTCATTGACAGGCCCTTTGGGTTTCGACCTCAGTGAAACGTCATTTGATTTTCGACCTCAGTGCGGTCTCTCGATGCTCATTTGGAGGTTATTAGGTGGTCACTAAGGATATTTGGTGACTATTTGGTGGACGAGGATTTATTCAAATTATAACGTCAGTGGCAGGTTGACGGAAATAGCCAGAAGACGCATTTCACTATTAGATCAAGTTATGCTCATTCGACCAGAGTAATGGGAAACTAGATGAGGGGGGAGAATGATGGAGATGAGATTGCGTTAGACGAGCATGACATCTGTCATCTTCAGTTTAATTATTTATTCCTTTTATTTTATTGTTATCATTTAGTTCATTACTTAGTAGGGAAGTTATTTAATTATTCTGTATAGCAGGAATTTGTTTGTGGTTAGTAGGGAAGTTTATTTAATTACTTAGTAGGGAAGTTTATTTAATTATTCCTTTCATTTGATAAGAAAGTTTATGGTTAGTAGGAATTTGTTTGGTAATAAAAAATTTTCCCATCCGAACTATAACGATTTTTGCGCATCACCATATAAACTTTTTTTTATAAACCACCACTTGAACTATACGGGATTGTCAAATTTCTCCTAAACCGGATATAAAAGTGATTTTGACTAAAAAATGGTTATTCTGTATAGCATTTCAGTAAATTTATATAAATTTAGAAAGAAAAAAGAAAAATGAAAAAAATGAAGAAGGTCGTTTCAAAACCACAAAATAGAATAAAATAAAAAAAGAAAAATGAAGGAGGTGTACACTCGAGAGCATTCATCTACGCTCTGGAGTTGACTCTTGACCTTCTTCATCGCCATTGGAGATGTGCTTGGCTACACCATTGGAGCCGCCAGCGGCCTCGACCGCGCCTCCTGCAGATGACGAAATAAAAAGAAAAAAATGAATGGCTTTTTCATATAAGTCATGAATTAAAGTATTATTGAATTTCAATTGTCAACGTGCCAAGTCAAATGTCAGCTATTTTTAAAGATCAATAAAATGAAAAAAGCATAAATACTAAATATAATCCCTTTTGCTTTCTTACATGGACAATGAGAAGAATGAGCTCGACCACCCGTATTTTGCAGCGAGGGGGACGACGACGACCGTCATGACTACTCGATCCGCATTGCACATGCACATGACCGCCGCCAAGAACCCACCTTCCCGCCACCTCGCGAGCAGGCCCCTCTCCAACCCCTCCGCTGCGGACCTGGCCTTAAAATCGCTCGACCCCTACGCCGCCTTTCATTGGCGGGCCCGCTGACCTGCCTGTACAAGAACGATCAAATTTCTCCATTGACCGCGAGAAAAGGCTCGGCCTTTTCTAATCTGGTCGCGACCCAAAAAATGGGGTCAATGACTCGAAACTAGCTCAGCCTAGATGGGGTCGAGGGCCGCCACCTCTAGCAACCAGGTTGCGGTGGCGACGGCCTTCCTCCTCCCCCATGTCCCGCGGCACGTCCTTGCCGCCCTCAGCATCGAGATCCTCAAGGCTGCCAGAGAGCGCTCGAGCAGCGGCTCCCTCGATGACGTCTCCTCTCTGCTCCACTTCAACTTCTTCGCGGAGCCCGTCGCAACATACGCGGTCGCCGACTGCATCGCCGACATCTTAGGAACCCGCCACCACCTACGTGGTCGTTGACGGCATCACCGACATCGTAGGAGCCCACTGCCACCTACGCTGTTGTTTTCTTTCTTCATTTTTTCATTTTTCGTTCTTTTGGAAATATACTTAAATAGCCTCTAAATTCACCTTTTTTTAGTGCAAACCACTTTTCTATCTGGTTTATGGAGCAATTTGACAAACCCGTATAATTTAGGTGGTAGTTGTTAAAAAAAAAAAATTATATGGTGATGCGCGAAAATCGTTATAGTTCAAATATATTCGAGGGTTTTCTCTCAAATATCTTTTGCGCTTTTGTCAATTTGACTTAATCTATCAAATCTCTTTTGTGTAGAATCTCTTTCACTACGTCAGTTTGACTTAACCTATAGTCGAACTGATCCAATCCAAAAAAAAAAAAAATTCTGAAACCATTCGAACCAATCCTGGTTCGATTTACAATTTCATACTTTGTTAAACCAAAATTTCAACTAACGATTGAGCACTCCATCAAATATTTAGAGATGGGGAATATATTTATTTGATAATTCATGGAATGAAAGTTCGTTGTGTTGAGACGGGCCAGAAAATTAGAACACTTTCAATCCCATTTATTTTTTTATGTTTAATTTACACCTAAATATCCTCTCGTGATAGAGCTTCGGTCGCCGTCTCCCAAGCCTGTGACTTTTCCCTCTTTGTTTTTCTTTTTCAATTTGCAGAAGTTGTAAGGATAGAGTTTTTGTGTATTTTTGGATGCACTTTTGTAATGGACTTTTAACTATAAAAGTCCATTTACTATATAAGAAGATGTTTGGTGTAGATTATGGACTTTTAAAAAAATAACTCTCACAAAAAGTCCATTTCAAAGGAGTTTATATTGAAAACTTCTTGAGAAGTCACTTTGCAAAAAGTTCATCTTGAGATGGACTTCTCAATAAGTGTTTCCAAACAAGCCTTTTATTTGTTTTGAGAAGTTGCGGTGATGCCATGAAAGAGAAAAGGGCAATTATGACTTTAATTTTTTTTTTTGTCTATTTACCAAACGTCTTTTTTGGTTGGATTAAAAAAGTCAAAACGCCAAGGGGGTGATTGGATATGAATTCAACTAGTAAAAATCTAGTTTTTTTTTTAACTATAGTTAAGTTTGAGAAAAAAGTGGTATGGTTAGTTGTTAGTGGATATATTAAAATAGTATTTAAAATAAAATAATTAAAGTTGATTTGATGTAAAAGTAAGAGAAAATGATTGGAAGTGATAGTTAGTTAAAATTATGTGAGTGGATGAATAGTAAATTAAAGTTGATGTGATGTATAAAAATGATAGATTGATATTATTTTATTATATTAATAATATTGAAAATAATGGAGTTGAGTTAAAGTTATGTTAAATTTGAGTTTGAATTAGTTTTTTTACTGTACAATGCATAAACAATCACCCCCTAATGGTATCAAAAACGCTAATAAGGCAAAAAGCCAATAAACAAACAAGACCTTAACCTTTTCACTAAACCTATAAACCTATAATTGAACTGATCCAACGGAAAAAAAAAATGGTTTGAAACCATTCTCTGATTCGGTTTAGAGTATCATTTTTTGCCAAACCGAAATATTCAGGGCATGCTTGTTTACAAATTATTTCATTTTCAATCTAATTCATACTCAAAATCTAACTCAACTTTAACACAACCCCATTATCTTTAATATTATTCAAATAATTAAATAATACAAACCAATCATTCTTACACATCTGATCAACTTTAATTCACTATTCATCCACTCACATAATTTTAACTACCTATCAATTCTAATCATTTCCAATCATTTATCTCTTTTACATCAAATCAATTTTAATCATTTTATTTTAAATATTATTTCAATATATTTTTAAAATCCCACTAACAATTAACCATACTATCTTTTTCAAAATTAACTCTAGTTAACTAAAATAATTCATTTTGAATGAAATATTTCATAAACAATCACCCCCTCAGTTAACGATCGAGCACCCCACCTAATATTTAGAGATGAGAAATATATTAATTTGATAATTAAGGGAATCAAAGTTCATTGTGTTGAGACTGGCCAGAAAAATATCCTCAAATTTGAATCCAAAAACAAAAGAAGAGTTCCCCCTTTTTATCATAATGCCAACATTAACAAAAGGTAAAAGAAACGAAAGTTTTCATAGCATAAATTCTAAATTCTTCCCCAATAATAGATATTCGACCACATTAAAAAGGTCTGACACAGAGTATAATCATTTAGTTACCAGTCGAGTAGGCTTGACTGCATCCAACCACTCCAAACTACTCTTATGTACCGAAATTCTGTAAGAACCAATATAGGTAGGTAACCCGGTTTCATCGATTTCTTGCGTGACAAGATTGTATAGAAAAACTGCAGCCATTTTAGCTTTATCCATAGCTCTCATGGCCAACAACTCTGGGTACTTGACCCAGCCTACCGGGAACAAAAACTCTTTGGGAACGACACCTGATAGCTTGAATCTTTCCTTGTGAGCCTCCAACGAAAATGGGCCTTCTTTCTCCATTCCCCTGTTTCAGGTCGACTCATCTCCCAGACCTGCCACAAGCACTCCCCGTAATGACTCAATAACGAGAGATATTTTCCAGTTGATAAGTAAACATTTCTTCGACTCCCTATAGTCGGGAGAGGTGCGGGAGTCTCTGTAATAGTTTCGGTATCCACATTAAGAGTCAAGAGATGGTGGGTATAGGGATGGTCCCAATGAATGAAACCTTCAGTAACCAACGGAAGAATATTGAAGAAGGCAGTAATTGCCTCCCTTGATGATACGAGTCCCAAATCAACATTCCTCCATTTTATCAACCCCAGCTGCAGGAGGATAGAATATAACCACTTTATACTCCATGGAAGCCGGTGAGTACGCCATTGCATATCTTACTTGTGAAACTTTACCAACACATGGAGGGAGAAGAACGATTTGCCCTGTTGTGGGATTGGCGTATTGCATATCTTACTTGTGAAACTTTACCAACACATGGAGGGAGAAGAACGATTTGCCCTGTTGTGGGATTTGTGACGAAAAGATCATCTTTGCTTTTCATATTAGTCTCTAACAAGGTTATCAAAATCGCGACTTTGAGTCGTAGAATCGGCTTGAGTCGTAGAATCGCCGATTCTACGACTCAAAGTCACAATATCGATTCTAAGTCGCTCAAAATCGCAAAGGAATGTGGAGTCACTGCAGAATCGGTAGAATCGGTCAAAGTCGTAGAATCGGACCGATTCTACGACTTTGACCGATTCTGTGCAAAACTCAAAAAATGAACCAGATTTTGAAATTGGGCTGCATTTGGGCACTTGGACCGTTTCTTTGGATTTTCTTTTTACACAAATTGGCCCAAAGAAGCATAAATAATCCCTTCCCTTGGCCCAATCCAAAACAAATTAATTAAAAAAAATCTTAAAAATATCCAAAAAATTCTAAAATCCCTAATTTCATTTTCACGTAATTCCCTCTGGCCTCTACTCTTCCGTTGCGAATCGCGACTTCTTCACCTCCATCCCTCGCCGGCCGACAATAGTACACTCTATCTAATTCTTGATGTTCGGTTATTCAAGGCGGCGTAGTAATGTTTTTACTTGGTCGGACTTCTCTATGGGCTTCACTGATGCAATGAGCTTGTTGTTTGCGGCTGTTGTTTGGTGCGCCTCATACGCTTTAGTTGCAGTTGTCGGAGTCTTCCGGGCCTTTGATTTTGTCTTTACCTCCATTTCCAGCTGACTCTAAGAAATAAAGGGTTCACAGGAAAAAAACAAACAAACAGATTGTTCATTAGACCTGCAGGTTGTGGTAAGGTTATTAATCCAACCTGATCTCTTAAAGATTGTTCTTTGTTGTATCTTTAAAGCCTCACTTCAACAATTTCTGAGAATTCTGGCACATTTGATTTAGTTATATGTGTGTCCATTTTATTTCTATGAGAAAGTTCATGCTATGATGGGTTGTATCTGGTCCCTTTTTGAAGAAAATTTGGATGATTAGCTGACAGAAGACTTGGATAATTACTTGGATGATGATTATTTAGTTTTTTATTGTCCAGGTATTCATAAACATTTGTGGTCTATGGTGATATTGAACATTGGATTCTCTAATTTGCCTATGTATTTGTAAGTGTTAACTTTGAAGTTTGAACGCGTAGAGTGTTAAAATTTGAACATTTATATTTTGAAAAACAAGTGGTGGTTTTTTTAGCATTTTGATACATATTCTTGATGATTACTATAAAACTTGTTAAAATAATTAATTTATACGTTTTGAGTAGAATCTTACGATTTTACGATTCCGATTCTACGATTCTGATTCTGCACCCAAAACGATTCTACTTAGAATCTCGATTTTGAAAACCTTGGTCTCTAACCACAATCCATTACAACTACTAGTGACCACACACCACACCTACGTTTGTACCTCAACTGGCTCATCTCGACCCCGACTCCATTTCCCCTTTGAGGGAGGATTAAAAGTGACTCCCAAAGCAAGGATTTGAAGAGGAAACCATAAGGGGAGTGGTGTAAGTAGGCGGAGATGAAATTACGAGTGTCGATGATATGGTACCATTTGCGGCAAACAAGTCTTGCCTCGTAAATGTCTTGCTGGCGCACAAGGACTTCAAATAACAGCTCATCAGGTAGAGATTCTATGTCTGTTACCCTCTTTCTTTTACACCTCCTCCGGTAGAAAGTGCGGATGATTGTTTTCCCACGGATAATCTGCATATTATTCATCCAATGTTTCATTAACAGATGAAAACACAAAAATGGGATAACTTTTAACCTAAACAATCTATATGGAAATATAATACAAATTGATAGAACGAATAGAGATTCTATATATATATGTAATCTAACCTAACCTGGTCAACTGGTGGAACCATAACCTGGTCAACTGGTGGAACCAGGAATTTGAACGGTGCAACCTCCGTATTCCATTCTTCTTCACCCGGCCGTCGAGGAGGCGGTGGCTGGCGCACTTTTGATGGTGGCATATCAAACTTGGGTAGAGGTTCCCTCGTCGGAGGAAAAGGAATAAACAAATTCGCCATCCCTTCCGAGTAAAAGGAGGAAGAAGCAGGGCCGTCTCCAACATTTTTTGGGCCCAGAGCGAAAAATAAAATTAGGCCCCCCTAATTACAATATTGAATAATATATTTTTAATATTTTATTAATAAAATACAAATATTTAACGATACAACTAAAACAAGATGTCCTCGTACCCACAAAATACAACAAAAACAAGATTAATGTTCTAACATGAATGTCATTTAATATATTATTATATTTTTTATTTATATTATTATATATATATATAATATTTTAATATTTATATATGGGGCCCCAATTAATTAGGGGCCCTGTACAGTTGCTCACCCTGCTCCCCCCAAAAGCCGGCTCTGGGAAGAAGTATCCAAGGATCTGTTGAATATATGTCTGTCGGGGGCTGCTGGGTTGTATTTAGGGACGAGGTAAGAGGAGATGGTGCCGAAAAAGTTCATGCCACCCGTAATTGCTATGTGCAATATTTTGTGATGAGCAACAGAGCAAGCCCTTAATTGCTATGTGCAATATTTATTAAATTTTATGTCAATTAAAAATTATTTATGATTGTAAAAAAGAAACTAGTATCCGATCTTGTTCACATGTACAAATGTTCAAATATTATAAGTTATATGTATGTACATAATATTAAAGTTATAAGTTCGATAATATTATCACATTTTAAAAATTTCATCATTAGTAATAAAAATGAACATTATAAAAGTATTTTACTTCATCACTGTATTGGTTGCATAAAATGAAATGGATAATGTAGGTTTTATAATCTGATAGATCATCACCTATGAATTATCTTAAAACTTATTATTATTATTATTATTATTATTATTATTATTATTATTATTATTATTATTATTATTATTACATAAAATGAAATGGATAATGTAGGTTTTATAATCTGATAGATCATCACCTATGAATTATCTTAAAACTTATTATTATTATTATTATTATTATTATTATTATTATTATTATTATTATTATTATTATTATTAAATGTTAAGAGGTTTGATTATACCACTAAAATCATTATCTTATTAAGAAAATGCTTAAGAGCAATAAATAGTTTAAGAATAAATTTTGTAATATAATATTTTATACTTATTGAACTTCCATATCTGATTTAGTGTGAAATATAATTAGTTAGTTTTAGTAATAACTATTATATAATAGATTAATTGAAAAAAATGATTAAATTTTAATTGGCCATTGTAAACATGATTATATATATATATCGTAGATGGTATCAGAGCTAAGGTTTTATTATATGGTAATCAAATTTAGAAGGAGAAATTTTTAATAATGGATAATGAAATTGTCCAAAGTGTATGCACTATACGACATACCTTGTAGAATCCTTCGCAGGATTGAGTCTAGTAGTCTTAAATATGAACACGGGAGATAGTTCGTAGATAATAACTAGAACTCAACCTTCCCAAGAAAGAGAAAGTTCAGGTTCTCAAAAAACCCAATGAACAGATACCACATAGAGGAGACTTTTATGTAAAAGTCAAAAATGAGCATCTTGCGAGTACCAGAATGCGTTCCCGAAGACTAAACCTTCAAAAGACTCCATACGAGAAATCGTAGTTGGACCCCATTTATCCTTATGGATTAATGTTGAATCTAGACACTCTAGATTTTAAAAATCGAGAAATCCATACCTATGATTGAGCTTCTTTCATGAGAATTTTCAGAGAAACATTGGGCCTTGAGAAGGAGGGGTTCATTTTACTATTCGAAATGAGCCTAGAAGGTTCCGTTAAAATTGCATAGGACGTAACTTCCCAATATATAAAAAGAAATGATGTAGCGGCAGAATCATTTAAAGGAATAGTCGATAATATGTCCAGTCTATTCAAAGTCTTATTTATCTGGTCCGGGTAGGTTGACTAATCTTGAGAACTAAATAACAACAGTAACAGCATGTCTGTTTACAAAATAATTTATTCACATTTAATTCATATTCAAAATTTAACTTAACTTTAACACAATCTCACTATTTTTTATATTATCAATATAATTAAATAATACAAACTAATCATTCTTATACATCACATCAACTTTAATTCAATATTCATCAACGCATATAATTCTTTTAGAGGAATTTACACTTCATACAATCATATATATTTTATATTACATACTTACATCTAATTAATATTTATTTGCAAAAATACAAAATCATTCCAACATATTTGCACATATACCAGATTTTATAAGTGTATTAATTTAAAATTTAAATATGGAAAATGAATCAATTATGAATTAATTGAGATAATTAATACATTTTTCTTTTTTTTTCCCTTTTTCTTTTCCTCCTCCTCTTTCTTTTCTTCTTATTTCCCGTCACTTTTCTTTCCTCTTCCTTTACTTCTCCTCCTTCGCAGATCTCCATTTCTTCTTCTTCTTCTTCTTCTTCTTCTTCAAATTCACCCTCTTCACTGCAAATTTACTTCTAAAAATTCCCCTTTTAATTTTCTTCCATTTTCAACTACTCAATTACCCCTGGCCGAAATTGGCTATTGACGGCGATGGGAATGGGCGTCGTCGGCTCAGGGGGCGGCGATTTGGGGTGGTGTCAGAGAGGTGGCGTTCTGCCTCCCCGTCAAGGTGCTGTCGTTTCTTCGCGGCTGCGACGGCTGGAGATCGATCGCCGACGCTAGGGCTGCAGCGGATCGCGACTTTCCTCGACCTGGTGCGGCTGAGACTTGTGGCATCTCGAACGGCTCTCCGGCGCGGTGCTGTTCGTATGCGGGGCCATCGCCGGTGGTCTCGTCAACGGGAGAAAAGTGTTCGCGATGGGCTGCTCGGAGGCTATCTCAAACAAATTTACCCGGTTACGGTTTTTTGGATTTTTTGTTTTCTTGTACGATTGAAAATCGATTGGTCTTGCGATTTCGAGCTTCGGAAATGGCTTGGGGATCATGAAATCAAGCCATATCTCCATGTAGTTTGCTATTAATTTTAGACGAATTTACCTGGTTACGGTTGTGTTGTATTGTGTTATATGTACAGTATATGATGAGTATATGTACAGTATATGTTAAATATATAATTTTTCCTATCTGTTTTGACGAAAATCTTCTCAGAGGGTAATTGTCGAACACTTGGTGTGCTTGATTTGTTGATAGATAGTTCTATTCTGTACATATTGCGGGTATATGCTGTGGGTATATATAGTATATTTTCAGTATATGTTTCGGTGTGACAATATGTATGTTTCGGGTATGAAAATTCTGTACATGATTTACATGTTACCATCAGATATGAAAATTTACACGTTGCGGGTATATACCAAAGTTGTACAACACACATATACATAAAATATACATAGAATATACATAAAATATGCATAAAATACACACTCGAGATTCACGTAATTCAAATCCGCGACACCACATATATATAAAATATACTTTAAATATACACTCGAGTTTCAATCGTTTCTCAAAATCGATTTTAGAACCCACATATACATAAAATATACCTAAGATATACACTCGAGATCACGTAAAAATTCTGAATGAAGACCGTCGGTCGACTGATTTTCGAAAAAATTCTGCTCGGCGGCGTGTGTTTCTTTCTTTTCGAAAAAATAGGAAGACATAATTTTTTGATAGAAAACATGTTTTTCATTGCAACATATACTGAAAATATACTAACATAAACCCAATATATACCACTTGACAGCTGTGTGAATTAAGGAATTCAAGTTGCGCGAATTAAGGAATTAAACGAGTCAGTTATTTTCTCTCTCTTAATCATGCCCATAAAAAGGGGGATGGAGGTGGGAAGGATATGGTAACTGACTTTAGGCATTAATATAGATAAATAAGGTCTTTTAGGTATAAACATAATTATTTCAACTTCTATGGTAAAGTTGCAATTAATTTAAAATCACATAGCATAAATAAAAATTTCCCATTCTTTTAACTCTCACTTCACATCATTTATTCTTACTTTTACATCAAATCAACTTTAAATAATTTATTTTAAATATTATTTTAATATAAAATCAAAATCTCACTAACAACTAATCATTCAACTTTTTCAAAATTAACAGTAGTTAATCGAAAAAACCCATTTTGAGCGAATTTATTTGTCCAACTCTTTCAAAATCAATCCTGATTAATAAAAAAAACTCATTTTTGAGCGAATTCATTTGTAACGAAAAATGCCCTAAACATCACACATGTCTGCATTGTAGTTTGAGGATCAGTAAATCAAAATGTTATTGCTAATGGACCCAGTAGTTATTTCCGTTGATCTTTTATTTATGCTTTTTCAATATTTTTATGGTTAAAATTAATCTATAGTTGAATCGATCCAATCGAAAAAATAAAAAGTAAAATGGTTTGAAACCAATCCTGGTTCAGTTGACGGATTCATTTCTTGCGAAACCGAAATTTCAATTAACGATTGGTAATATAGGGAATGAAAGTTCGTTGTGTCTGAGACTGGCCATAAAAATATCCTTAAATAATGCAAGCTCCAAAGCAAAAAAAGGAAAATGAAGCTTCAAATCTGAATCCAAAACAAACAAAAGAAGAGTGCCCACTTTTTAACAAGATTGTACACAAAAACCGCATCCATTTGAGCCCTAGCTCTCATGGCCAACAACTCCGAGTACTTCATTCAGCCTACTGGGATCAAAAAATCTTCAACTACACAACCCAACAGTTTGAATCTTCCCCTGTGAACTCTAACGAAAAATCAGCCTTCTTTCTCCATTCCCCTGTGATTTAGACAAAATTTCTCCCTATAGTCAGTTAGCTACATAAACACATGAACCACCAAACTAACCAACAATAGATGATAAAAAAGTAAAATAAATAGAAAAGGGCATAACAGACGAAGGAAAGAACTTTTTGTAATTCGAGACGTTATAGTTATTCATTCGCTCAGGATCAGACTATCTCCATCTCATGTCTCTTAATAATTGACATTTTGCAGATCACTCAAATAACCTTTATAACTTATCGCAATTTTTGAATCACACTTTAGTTACTAATGCTAACTCGAATACTAGTGAGGGATGGTATTCTAGTCTGTATTACTAACTAGTTCTACCGAAACATTCATGCTGCTACAAGTGTAGAGGAGTTGGTACAGGGTGCAATGCTGTGAGCTATAAGAAGATAAACAAAAGCCAAATAATGCAAATCAGTGACAGCACAACACTTGAAACCATTACATTCTCAGAGACCATCCTGTAAGTAATATACTAGGAGACTTTACACGACTACACCAAAAAATAAATTCCCAGCATCAAATTAGCATTTTCGGTTTTATTTAAGATTCACAACCAGATTTCTGAAAGAAGAGAGGCACAGAAAACTAGGCATAGACAAGAACATAAGCACCTCATGGATTTAGATCAGTTATAGAACCAGCAAACTAACCAACAAAGGATGATAAAAACACAAAAGAAAAAGAAAAGGGAATAACAGAGAAGGAGAGAAATTTTTGTAATTCCAGACGTTATAGTTATTCATTCGATCATAACATCTATACATACATAAAACCAGATAGTTTTCCCCAGTAGGATCAGACTATATGCATCTCATGTCTCTTCATAATTGACAATCTGCAGATCACTCAAATAAACTTTATAAATCACAATTTTTGAATCACTTTAGTTACTAATGCTAACTTGAATACTAGTGAGAGATAATATTCTAGTCTGTATTACTAACTAGTTCTACCGAAACATTCATGCTGCTACAAGTAGAGAAGTTGGTACAGGGTGCAACACTGTGAGCTATCAGCAGATAAACAAAAGCCAAATAATGCAAATCGGTGACAACACAACACCTGAAACCATTTCATTAACTGAGACCATCCTGTAAGTAATATACTAGGAAAATTTACACGACTACACCAAAAAATAAATTCCCAGCATCAAATTAACATTTTCGTTTTTACTTAAGATTCACAACCAGCTTTCTGAAAGAAGAGAGGCACAAAAAAACTAGGCATAGACAAGAACATAAGCACCTCATGGATTTCAAAGAACCGAGTTGAACGCAGCTGAGAGGTCATGGTCATCCTGCAAAATAAAAAGGAGAACTATTAATTCATATATAGTATGAACCAGATACGAACCTAATACATGAACACACTATTAGTATTACATATTAGCACAACTAAGAAGATAAAAAATGACAAAATGTTGACCTTACTCCCCTTCGTCTTGCTCTCTTTCTTCTTCCTGCCCTTGCTCCCCTTTCCCCCATTCTTCTTCTGCTCCTTAGTAGAGCTTTCTTCCACCGCTTTCCTCTTGTCCCAGAAATGCGGTGAAATCAACGTCTCCACTATAAGTCTCGGCCACACAATATATGGCAAGGCAATGTCCTGCACGCTATGCTCCCTCAAGCCAAAATAGGCAAAGTGTGTGCCCCGATAATTGAAGAGTATCTTCTCCCCATCCTTTGAGAGAGCAAGAGGCCACATGGGCCCTTGCGTGTTCGGCATGGAGAATATCACCTGCCACGACTCTGCCACCCCGTATTCCCTCATCACCCAGATGACAACCTCTGACGCATACACACATGCCAGAGCTAACATCGTGCCGTCGAATAGCTCGAGCGTCAAATGAGGACGCTCGATATCGTGATCGAGCTTGGGCAACGGCAGCTCGAAATTCGTCTCCGTCACGATGTTGAAACCCATCAGCTTCACATCATCGTTGCCAGCAAGTGCATGCAGAGCGCCTCTAAAGGGGACGGGCCAATGTCCCATCTGGTATTTCATGGCCTTGGTTTTCCTCCATGAATCCAATTTCAGGCTGTAGACCCACTCCTCAGACAAGGGCCGTTTTTTGTGCCACATAACTTTGACGACCTTATAGTCGTCATTCTCCTCATCGTAGGCGAAGCCGTACATGTTCTCGCAGGCATTGGCCAATCTGGGTGCCAATTTAACCGGGCATTTGGGGAGAACCTTGTGCTCTCTGGCGAAGACGTTCACAGAATCGGAGGCTCGGTCTCTCTCGTCACCACAACGAGACCGTTGACCGATCTCGACATTGAGTCGACGTCCTTGTTGTTGTACTCGAACGGTGGCTCCATGTCTGTCGGGGTGCTGAGAAACTCGATGTTCATTGCGTGGAAGCCGAATATGCAGCTAATGATGTTCCGGTTGGAATTGGAAGCCAGAGAGCTGTGAAAGTGCGCCTTGGCGAAGCTCTCGCTGTCGATCAGCGCACGCCACGATTTGTCCACGGCACGGAAGCGCTTGAGGGTCTTCACCGGAAGGCGGCAGAGGATGTTCTCAGCTATGTCGAGCGGTAGCCGGGGATGCTCTTCGGGGAGCTGGATGACGATGGATTCAGGGGATATATCGGACATTTTGAGTGGAGAGGAAGCTCGGTTTCTTTTTTTTTTTTCGAACGAGAGGAAGCTCTGTTTCAGGTTGGCGGGATTTGGAAGGCGATGACGATGGGATGGATTTGGACTAGACGACTGAGGAATAAGCCGACGGTGTGATTTGGACGGCGGCGACAACCGGGTTGTGCAGCTAGCTGGGATAGCGCGGAGAGGTGGTTGGATTTTGAACCGGGGGTTTTGTGAATTTTACTAGGGTTTAAAAGGGGACTTATAATTTTGGAGTGGATGTGCAGATGGTGGGCGTTGCGGATAAAGGTGTGGGGATGGTGAACTTTTTTTTACAATCCCCCAACTTTTTCGGAATTCTTGTTTCTAGTCCTTTTATTGCGTATATTTTCAACTCTGCTCTTAGCCTTGGGTCATTGAGTTTTAAGATTTTTAACAAGTTCAAAAAATAATAATAGTAATAATAATAAATAAAAAAAATAAAACAGGTTTTTTAAGTTGTTGCAAAAGAAAAGCATAGGAGCATTTTGCTATTGAATCCTTAATCCACATATCATCTCCATGTTTAGTGCATAAATTGTTTTTTTGCCTTTTCACATCCAAAAACAATTTTTTTCTTTTCTCTCAACTACCTACATATATTTGCAATTATTATTAACTATTAATTTAATTGATAAATCATAAAAATTTTGAAAAGGACATAACCCGTCCTCGAGTCTCGCCCCTTATCGGCTTTTCCTTCTGTACAACCTCACCATCTTTGTCGCATGTGACTGGCCTAAAATTTACATCGGAATTCTCTTACGCCGACTTGCCCAAAATTGTCCAAAACAATTTTTCCCCAATCACAACTCGCCGTCTCCGTCAAGTTTGGTTTGTTTCGTTCATATCACTCCATCTCCGTCAAACAACAAATGGCGGGCTCTAAATCTATTTCTCGATCCAAAAAACCATCTTCCTCTACCTCAAAACCAACAAATAAGGCTAGTTTAGTCATGGTTTTTTTCAAAAAAATTTGATTTTGTTGTAGAATTGTATTTTTTTCAGAATTCGGATTTTTTTATGTATTTTGTGGTAATGAACTTCAAATTTAATTTGAGGAACCAGAAATCGTTTCTGGGATCCCCATAAACCATTGAAATATCTCAGAAATCATTTTTGGATCCCCAAAATAGTTTTTGGGATCCCAGAAACGGTTTTTGAATCATATAAATCGTTTCTGTGATTCCATAAATCGTTTGCGATTCAAAATTTATTTGTTTTACTATATAAGACATTGATTATCTAAACATTAATGTTTTTTTACATTGTTTTGTCAGTAAAATACTATTATATCTTTTTTAACAGATGTCGTGTGAAAAAGTTCGAATTGTTCACAACGGATTTTGGGATGAGAATGTTTATAAAAATGGACAGACAAATATGAACTTTATGCATTTGGGGAGTTTGTCATATGAAGACTTTTTAAATAGAGTTCATGACATTGTTTGTGGACACAAACTCACGTGTTACTATTGATTTCACTTCTTGAACAACCAAAATGAAGAGTTGAAAAAATAGAGAATTTCTTGTGAATTTGACTTGCACAATCGTGGAAGAGGGAGTATAGTCTATTCTACCGGTGTTCTTTATCCTTAATCTTCATAAGTTAGGGACATTGATGTGTAACTATTTGGTTACTCATTAACTTCGAACACTGTTGAAAAAA
>BKCP01000002.1:123779-140715 GCA_008636005.1 Striga asiatica
AAACATTTGTGAAAAAACTTTTAGTGTTGGTGAACTGACTTGTTTATGATTTCATTGGGTTTATTAAATAAACTGAGCTTTCACAAACATAAATGACTCGAGCTTTTCATTCGTTCGTTTCTTAAACGGACGTGATCATGAACCCCACATCAAAAACGGGTCAACCCAATTTCTGGCCCACTTCCATAAACGGGTCGATCAAAATTGGGTTGTAAACCACCCAACAAATATTAACATTAACATGTTCCATCATAAGCCAACAAATCCAGCTGAAAGTGAAGCCCAAGAAATCATGTACTCAACAAAAACAAAAACACCATATATGCAACTGAAAATCACATCACAGCTTTATTTCAAAGCTCTTAATATCTCTAAATACTCAAATTCATCATCTTGACAAATCACATATCATACTCAAACACGCACACAAACATACTAAAGTAATTACAACCAAGCAGAATTCTCCAGAGGGGTCACAACAGCTTTGACCTACAAATACTATTTGAGGCCGTAGATTCCCTTTTCGCGCCCGATACCACTCATCTTGTAACCGCTAAACGGGATTCCCGCATCAAAAAAGTCGAAGCAGTTGACCCAAACAGTCCCTGTCTTCAACCCTCAATCGTGTTGGCTGTGTTGATGTTCTTCGTGAAAATTCCGGCCGCAAAGCCATATCTTGTTGCATTCTCTCGTTTAATCACTTCATCAATCAGCCTAATGAATGGAGATTAATTTTATCCTTATAATCTCTTTGATATTCACTCTTTTCAGCTCAAATATAGTGATAATTGCACTGGACCGAATATTTCCTTCTTTGCTATCAGCATATCATCCTGAATCCCACATATATATGTAAACCCAGTTATCTTACATTAGTGATTTCAAATCGAAATAACAAAACAAGCATGTGAGATCATAAAGGCCTGCAGTTAAATTTTATCATGTGAGATCATAAAGTGATTTCAATTTTGATTTCAAAAATTAAAAAAAAAATTCTCCCTGCAGTAAAATTTTTTGATAACTAAAGCAATATAAAGGGCTCACCTCTAATAACTAAAGCAATATAAAGGGGAATTTACGAGGTGAAAGTCTTTCTTTCAAGTGAATCTATATGTTGCTGATGATGTTTGAGTTTTGGTATTTTTTGGAAAGCAGAGGCACGCACTAAATGGTTAAGGAAAGTGACGTAAAATGTGACAAATTGGTGGCTGAATGAGTTTGGTTGCTGTATTCTCTACCACCAAACATAAAGGCAAATAATTGCAGTACTTTAGTCTTGTCAGCTTAATTCATTATCACCTGCCAGAGAATAATAGAAAGGAAATGGTGAAAATGAACTAGATTGTTTTTGGGGAAAAGCTAAAAACCACAAGAGGACTTGCCCGATTTTTTCCATAAAAGAACTATCCAACAATCTCATTAAGAAAGGAGCAGTGAGGAAAATATGCAACAACCCTTACCTTCAAAACAATCAAACCAGTTATTTGGACTCGATTCAAATAAATTTCGAATACTAATAAGTCCTGTTCTTATTTAAATTTGAATTCAAATTTCACAAATACAAATCACAATCAAAGAAGTTCAATTCTTTTACAACCCTATTTAGGATACCAATGTCATACTATTTATTAGTAAGGTTGCCTAAATAGGTGAAAGGATTCAACCAGATATCCCAGGAATTTAAATTATATGCTACAAAAAAAATGTCAAGACAAAGGAACAAATGCAAATTTGTGACCTCACCTCAACTCTGCGTCGAATGTCCTTATTTTTACGAAAATCCCCAACTATTCACCAGATCAGGGTGTCTTAAGATCTGACCGCGATCTGGAAAAACCAGTTAAAATATGAATCATAAAACCGCGTGCAAAAAAACATCAAGAAAATCAACACCCATAACCCTAAAGTTCAAATTCAGCATGTAGATGCAATACACAGATGTAAAAAAAGCCGAAAATTATGAGCGATTAATGGAAAATTAAAGCATACGGTCTGCTTCAATTTTGATTACAAAATACAGCATAGAAGAAAAAAACAAAAGGGGTCAGAAAAGATGGAATTTTTCGTTAGTTTAATCTGAAACAGGGCTGCAGTAAATTTTTTTGATAACTAATGTAAGATCATAAAATAAAAGAAATTCTCCCTGCAGTAAAATTTTTTGATAACTAAATCAATATAAAGGGCTCACCTCTAATATAGAAAAAACATCGTCGTACATGTATTTGCAACTTGTTACAGCCTCATGCAATTTTTTAGCAATTAGCCAAATCAACAATATCTCTTTTTGATTTCAAAAACCTCACTTGTAAATTGCTATCGAACGACACTTCCTCGTTGTCTTTCTCTTGGCGAGCAGACATTTTGCATATGATGAAGAAAACTAGTTGTACATTTAATTAACAAATCTACTTTGAAAACATAAAGCTGAACTGCATCGTAGTTCAGTTAATCTGACTCAGAATTGACAAAGGTAGGGTGGACCTTAAGGTTGCGTGTTCACGAGCGTGGATGAGATAGGGTAGAATGTTACCAAAATGTGTCAATATAGTGGCAAAAGCATGAGCCGGAGGCCCGGAACTGATCATTTATGAGTAACATATTTTCTGTAGTCTAGTTTTTGTATATAGAAAAAGATGTGGTTTTCCACTCTGTTATTAAACTGCAATTACAGTTTTTCTAGCAGCACCAGATCGGAAAATAGATATTTAAATAAGGTAAAACAGCAAAAGAGAGAAAAAAAATAAAAAAACTCCTAAGTTGATGAAGTTTGTACCTGAAGAGAGTCCAGAGGTGGAGTATTTGAACCAAAGCCTAAAACAAAGCTCAACTGATGGGCTTCACTTCTTTGAGGGTTCCACAATATGGATGCTGACAGGCAGAAAACATTCACAAATTTGGACACCAGATCAATCACATTTTAAAATTCAGTCTACAAATTGAAATGATTTATCAATGGAAAGTAAATCCAAATGGCAGAAACATCCAAGAGATTAAAGTAGTAAGTTGTAAATATAAGTACCCAACAAAGGTTAAACAAAAAAATGACTTGATCAGATACAATCAAATTCAAATCATCAGGGGGATATCCAAATCAATATTATATGGAGTCATTTGAAATCTTAGCCAAGTACTCTCATTCAATGCAAATTGCAACCTAACATATCTCATCAGATTATTTATATTTGTTTAAGTTTTGTAATTGAATTATAAGCTTCAAACATAATTTGTCGAGTGCTTATATGTGGCATTTAAAAATGAAAATAATGTGTGACTTTTGGCAAATTTGTTGATGAGGTTGAACGTTGTAAAATCATCATAATTTTAACCAACACATAATTCTTAAACAAGCTACAATATCTTATAGATTCCGAAATCCTAATATACAATGTAACCAAAAAGAAAATTTGAACACTATAGGCATAAATTAATGCTCAACAATGTGACTGAAAATTTAAAAAATCTCTGTTCACAATTAGGAAATCTGATGGGAGAAGGGACATGCGTAGCCAAACAATAATTCACATAATATACAACTTTCTTAGGTAACACTACCTGAAGCAGCTCATAGATTTTTATGGATCCATCTGAGTATGCAACTGCCTGTTTATGAAAAATAAGGAAACAATTAAATACTCATCAAATCAGGTTAACACATAAGTTTCATGTTTGCTTCCGAAGTGGTTCTTAATAGCTAAATAGTAGGGATAGCAGAAAAGCTTTTCATTCTTAACAAATGAGCAGTTGAAGAAATAAAAACAAGCAAAGAGATACCCCCAGAGAAGTACAATGAAACAAATGAAGTTTAAATAAAGCCATAAAAATTAAACCATTCAAATGCTTGGAATGTTTTTGTGTACATAGAGGATCTTTAGAACACAGTAGTTAGAATGTATTAATTAAACTCAATGCACAGGTCGTAAAGATTCTATGTGAAGCAGAAATATCCTGAAGCTTGAGGTCAAATCCATTTTTGGAAAAAAGATAATCCACTTGTAACATCTTTTACACTTTTTCTGTTTTAAATTTTATAAATAGATTCATAACCAAAGGTACTCAGTCCACATCAACATCATTGTTCTGCTACTTCTATAAGGAAATAATGTACCTCATCGTAGTACGAAAATAACAAGAAGAGTATTATTTTAGGGATAATGTATCAGGTACCATTAGCTTATGGATGCTCTTATTCTTTTCTTCTTTCCTCCCACGTACTACTTTGTTCAACTTTATCCATGTATCTTCATCAGCAAAATCATCAAATGTATCAGGAAGTGAGCTATACTCTAGTTGCCTCAAGTAGAATTCTTACCAACAAATACATTGAGCGGTGCTTTAAAACATTTGGGGGTGGGTACTAAAAGCATTTTCTGGTGGCATGTTGTTACTATAGATACTTTCATATAGTCGGCATTGTTTGACACCACCCTAACATCCAACAAAGTTTCAAAATGCCAATTAGTAAGACGACAATGATGACCAACATCATGAGACATTTTAATCTATCACAAGCAAAACAATATTAATGTGAGGTTCACAAGCCATATGTTAAACGAAGCTTCAAATCTCACTAACAACTAACCATTCAACTTTTTTCAAAATTAACCCTAGTTAATTGAAAAAATTCATTTTTTGAATGAATCCATTTGTAAACAAGAACGCCCTAAACATCACACATGTCCGCGTTGCAGTTTGAGGATCAATAAATCAAAATGTTATTGCTAATGGAAATCAATAATTATTTCCATTGATCTTTTGTTTTTACTTTCTCAATTTTTTATGGTTCGACTAACCTACAGTTGAACTGATTTTTTTATTTTTTTTTTGTTTATAATGCAAATATGTTAAACTCAAACAGAATATTACAAGGCTTAGCCAACAGACTAAGAATGTCTCCCGAGCAACTGTCATCTGAGGTCAGTAACAGAGGATAAGCAGTAACAGATGTTAAGCAGGAAAAGTTAAAAAAACAACCCCTCAACAAACTAAGCAACAACTAAATGCTATCCAACACCTACTTTATACACAAATGAGCAGGAGGAAAATAAGAAAGATAGGAAGATAGTTGAACTGATTCAATCGATAAAAAAAAATATTGGTTTGAAACCAATCCTGGTTCGGTTGACAGTTTCCTTTTTTTGCGAAACCGAAATTTTTAATTAACGATTCATAATTCAGGGAATGAAAGTTCGTTATGTTTAAGACTGCCCAGACAAATGTGAATCCAAAACAACAAAAGAAGAGTCCCCACTTTTTATCATAATCCAACATTAAAAAAAGAATGGAAAAAGTAAAAGCAACCAAAGTTTTCATAGCATAAATTCTTCCTCAGTACTAGATATTGGACCACATTAAAAAGGTATGACACAGAGTATAATCATATTGACACCAATCGAGGAGGCTTCACTGCATCCAACCACTCAAAACTACTCTTATGTACCGCAATTCTGTATGTATTAATATGGCATGGTAGACCGATTTCATCGATTTCTTGCGTGACAAGATTGTATAGCAAAACTGCATAATACTTTGGGGACCAAGCTCTCATGGCCAACAACTCTGGGTACTTGACCCAGCCTACCGGGAGCACAAAGATTTCTTTGGGTACCACACCTAATTGCTTGAATCTTTCCTTGTGATCCTCCAAGCAAAAATGGGTCTTTTTTCTCCATTCACCTGTTTCGGGTAGACTCAGCTCCCAAACCTGCCACGAGCACTCCCCGAAATGACTCAATAACGTCAGATATTTTCCGGTTGATAAGTAAATATTGCATCGACTCCCAATAGTCGGGAGAGGGGCTGGAGTCTCCGTTATAGTTTCGGTCTCCACATTAAGAGTCAAGACATGGTGGATATAGAGACGGTTCCAATGAATGAAACCTTCAGTAACCAACGGAATATCGCGGAATGCCTCAAGTGCCTCCTCACATGATACGAGTCCCAAATCAACATTCCTCCATGTTTTATCAACTCCAGCGGTTAATATATGACAAAACGGGCGAGAGGTTGTTCCTTCAGGAGGAGGATAGAATATAAACACTTTATACTCCATGGAAGCCGGTGAGTACCCCATTGCGTATTTTCCGTCGTAGCCGTAATATTTTCCTTCGGAAACATTACCGACACACGGAGGGAGACCAACAATTTGCCCCGTTGAGGGATTTGTGACGAAAAGTTCATGTCCGTTTTTTTTCATGTTAGTCTCTAACCACAATCCATTACAACTACTAGTGACCTCACATTTACGTTTGTACCTCAACTGGGTCATCTCGAACTTTCCTCCCCTTTGAGGGAGGATCAAAAGTGATTCTGAATCCGTGGATTTTAATAGGAGACCATAAGTGGAGATGTTTAAGTAGGCAGACATGAAATTAGGGGTGTGGATTATACGGTACCATTTGCGGCAAACAAGCCTTGCCTCGTAAATGTCTTGCTGGCATGGGATTCGCACAAGGACTTCAATCAACAGCTCATTAGGAAGAGATTCGATGTCTGTTGTTAGCTTATTTCTTTTACACCTCCTCGGGTTGTAAGTGCGGATAATCTGCATATATATTATTCTTCCAATGTTTCATCAACAGAGGGAAAAACAAATTTGGGGCAACTTTTAACCTAAAAATTTTAAATCGAAATACTGCAAATTAATAGAACCAATAGAGATTCTACATATATGTAACCTAACCTGGTGAACGGATGGGACCAGGAATTTGAAGGGTTCAACCTCTGTATTCCATTCTTCTTTACCTGGCCGTCGAGGAGGCGGTGGCTGGCGGACTATTGATGGTGGGATATCACACATGGGAGGTTCCCTAGACGAGGGAGAACGAATGGATGAACTCGCCATCCCTTCCGAGGAAAAGGAAGAAGATGTCTTCTATTTAGAGCAGCCTTTGACAAAAAGGTTTTTGATGAGGTTTGAAATTGTTAACCTAGTTTATCTGTTACGGTTTAAGAGGTTTAAAGGTTTGAAAACTCTAACCAAGTTTGCATTTGCAAACCTCAACAAAATCTATAATAAATTTATTTAAAAATAAAAAAAAGAAAAAAAAAATGAAANGTACAAATCAGAGGATTAACTAATCCTACTACATAAACAATACAAAGAGAGGACCACTAAACACTTTAGTGTCCTAAATCCGACCAACAGAACCACACAAAGACTATAGGCAAGTGAAACACTTGGCACATACAATCTAAAAACAACCCAAAGCCAAAGAAATAAAACTGACTAGAAATATTTAGTTGAAAACTGAACACAAGGGACCTAATCAACTAGCCACTTCCAGAATTAATCCACGGAATGTTTGCGGTTTTTGAATTCTATCCACTCCCGCCACATTGCTCACAATAACCTTGATAGGAATCCATTCATTTCTATCCACCCCTTTTCAGTTTCAAACTATGCTTTTTTTCTTTTTAAATTTACTAGTACAATACTCGTGTATTACACGGGTGTTGAATTAGAAAGTTTTTGTAAGAAATATTAATTTTTTTATTTTTTAAAACTAAAATATTTAATTCTATATAAAATATTACTTTGAGTTTTAATTAAATTATCAAATTATATTTTTTTAATCATAATAATTAAACACTCGTACATTAAATGAAAATGTCAACTCGTGTTGAATTTTTTTACTTAATCATATAAAAATATCGATATTATTTACTATTACATAAGTACAAAAATATATATCTTAAATAAATAAAAATAATATTATAACGTACATTTCCATTGTAAATAATAAATAATAAATAGAAGTCTATAAATAATCCAATATTATAACGTACATTTCCATTGTCAGATTCTTCACTTATCAACCGAGTCATGAAATCAAGTTCTTAAGTGAGAAGGGTAAACATTTTAAAACAATTTATCTTTTTAACATTTAAATTGAATCTGGATTTAGTAGCACAAATTTATTTAAATTGTATATTAATTAGTTTATATAATCAAATGCGTAGAAATAAATATATTTTATCAAATTTTAAGTAAATTTTGAAAATAAGATAACATGAGTTTTAATAACACATTTATTAAATACATATACTTTCAACTGTGCATAAATATACTATTAATTTATATGTATACCTCTATATACATAAAATATCACGCACAAAACTCATGCACTAATGTAATAAAAAACATATTTAATATCTATGCCTCTATATACATGAAAACTTAATTAAATGTGAATATCAAATAAATCATACATGTCCTTTCTTTAAGTATTTTGTATCAAATTTCTTTTACTTAAAGTATTTTTGTATTGAATGTTGTAAGATAGAATTGTGATTAAATGTTGCAGATTTGGTCGCTCTACAACTACGAATTATTTAGATGGGAAATCAGTTATTATTTCAGGTAAATATCAAACTTTTATAGGGTTTGGTTCAAGTGAGAATGATGCTTAATGAAAGAAATAAGAATGAATAGTAGCCATATGATTGGATGATCTAATGGTCATAAAAAATACACCACTTGTAAGTTCATTAAAGGTAAGTTAGACATTATATCAATACATTAATTGGGACCCACCACCAACAAACCCATCACTTCCCTGATTTATCTCTCTCTCTCTCTCAAACACACACACACGTACCACACGCGCACACACACAGACCAAACACACACATTCTCCTCCCTCCCTCTCTCTCTATCTCTCTCTCTCTCACACACACACACACACGAACACACACACATACGCACACAGACCAAACACACACACACACGAACAGCCCGATCGGGCCATGCTACGACCACCATCAAAGCCCCGTCGCAACACGGAGTCGGGTTCTGTCGTCGCTCTCTACTCTCCACCTCCCAAGAACCAGGAGCAGCTCCGCCTCCCGAGAACCAGGAGCAGCCCCGCCGCAACCCCACTGCAAACTCGCCGCCGGACACGTCAGTAACGCAACGAGCAAGCTTTCGTCACGACACAGCTGCCGTCGTCGACATCGTCAGCACTCCTCAACATCACGGCCCGGCAGCTCCAGTTCATCGACGTCCGCCGCCGCCAACTCAACCTCCACCGCTGAGCAGATTCTCGACTTCTGGTCTCTGTCTGTACCGCCGATGCAGTCAACAATTAGACAGTGAATTAGATCCCCAATTTCAGAAATTGGATTGTTGAGTTCTTAATCCCCAATTTCAGAAATTGGACAGTGAATTATTGGATTTAGGTTTGGTGCGAGTTTTTGTAAATTTGTTAATCGGAGAATCGAGCCCGAAAATCGATTCGTAATTTTCGTGAAGTTTAAACCGAGTTGGAGAGTCGGTTTAATTTCTCGAAACCCGTGCACGAACCAGTCGAACCGGCCCGCGAGCCACTAAATCGCCCCAGCTTCCCACACCCATTGAGCTCTCCTCTTTCCGGCGAGACGCTTGAAGCCGTCGAGCCCGTCGTCCCGTAAATCCATTCGAACCTTTCTCGCTCGTTTTCCGAGAACGGTATCGAGTCTCGACTTCTCGTTTATGTTTGCGTGAATAATTTTGTGATTGTTCATGTCTTTCGTGTTCTTATGAAGTTATGAATATATGTGTTTGAAATTGTTCGTTATATATATATATATATTGGGGATGGATCCAATGAGACCACTCCTTAAAATGAGTACGTGAGACTCAATCTTAGCCACTCATTTTGTCTAGATCAAAATTAATTAAAATATCCATTAATTAAATAATAAAATAATTATTAGTTGACTTCGGCGTTGACCGTTGACTCCGGCGTTGACCGTTGACTTCCGGCGAAAATCGTTGACTTCCGGCGTTGACCCGTTGTATTGAAATAAATAACCTAGCACACAAAAGACACTCAACCTTGAGTGGTCTAGTGGTTGCATTGCTTGTCTTGGTTCCATGAGGTACCAGGTTCAAATCTTATGGGTTACAATTTTTTTATAAAAAAAAAATACAACTAACTTAGCAGCATCAGACAACTAACCTAGCAACAAAACACAACTAACTTAGCAGCATCAGACAACTAACCTAGTAACAAAACACAACTAACCTAGCAGCAAGAAAGAAATAACATAGCAGCAAAAGACAACTAACTTAGCAGCAAGAAAGAACTAACCTAGCAACAAAAGACAACTAACCTAGCAGCAAGCAGATTATGGCTCGTTATTTCTGGGGTTACGAGGACGGTTCTGGGAGGGGGAGACGTACCCACTGGGTGAGTTTGGACTCCATCTGTCGTCCCCTCCTCGAGGGTTATTTTTGGGGTTACGAGGACGGTTCTGGGAGGGGGAGACGTACCCACTGGGTGAGTTGGGACTCCATCTGTCGTCCCCTCCTCGAGGGTGGGCTTGGCATCCGCCGCCTCAGGGACATTGTTACAGCTTTCTCATACAAGCTGTGGTGGCGCTTCAGGGAAGGAAAGTCGCTTTGGGCTCAGTACCTTCGCGGCAAGTACTGCCCTAGACGTGCCAACCACCCTTGTTGGGTGACGGCTGTTGATCATGATAGTAGGCAGTGGCGGCGCCTCACTAGGGTTGGTAGGCGCGCCCAGGATCACATCTTCTGGGTTCTGGGCGAAGGCGATGTTAGTTTCTGGGATAAGTGGTGGGTAGGCGATAGGCCATTGTCTAGAGATAGGCAGATGTCGCATTCCCCCTACCTGCTTGTGAGCGACCTCTAGACGGCCGGGTCGTGGGATAGGGAGAAGCTTGATAGGGAGTTGGGGTCTGGTGCGGGTTTTAGCGAGCAGTTATTAGATCAGATCCAGCAGATCCCTATCTTGGGGGACGGTTCAGATAGCATGAGGTGGAGACTTACATCATCGGGTGTGTTTACTACTACCTCGGCTTGGAAGCAGATCAGGCTGAGGGATCGGCCTAATCTCCTCTTCCGGGCCATCTGGAGTGACCTTTTCACCTCTACTATTTCGGTGTTCCTTTGGCGCCTCCTCTTGCGCCGGATACCCGTGTATACTGTGCTACACGCGAGAGGGATCTCCTTCCCCTCTCGGTGTGTGTGTTGTTCTGAGACTGGACGCCATGAGACCGAGACCTTTACCCATCTTTTCCTAGAGAGTGAGACTGTGAGGAGAGTGTGGGAGCATTTTACCACTTGGGCACATATATCCCTACCCACCACATACAGTTTCTTTGAGCTTCTGAATTTTTTCTCACAGAGCACACACACCTTAGACACGTGGGCTTCCTCATTCCTTGTCTGATCCTTTGGTTCACCTGGACAGAAAGGAATAGTGCGAAGCATAGGGATATTACTTTTATGTTTTCTCACATTGGTTTGCAGGTAGAGAGACACATTTCACTCCTCATCGCATTGGGCAGGCTCACGGCCCGAGACTGGATAGGCTGCACGCCACCACATCGCTACATGGTGGCCCCACCCCCGCTTGTTCGACCCCCTCGGCCCAGAGCTGTTGTTTGGCTTCGACCTGAATCTCCGTGGGTAAAGCTAAACACTGATGGCTCCTTTGATCGCCACACTGGAGTTGCCGGAGGAGGAGGCTTGATCCGGGACCATAGCGGCGACCTCATCACTGCCTTCCACACGTCCCTTCAGGCTTCCTCGAGCTATGATGCAGAGATTCAGGCATTACAGATCGGCCTTCAGATAGCTGCCCACCTCTCTAGCCACATTTAGATCGAGCTGGACGCTGCGGCTGTCGTCACCCTTTTGACCTCGGGCCACCAGGGCTCGTGGCAGATTCAGCACACGCTTATGCGTATTAGAGATTTACTCCGGTCTGTCCATCACAGGATCACGCACATTTTCCGTGAGGGGAACAGACCCGCCGACTATCTTGCCAGCCTTGGCGCCACCATACCAGACACACATACATTCCAGACCGACACTGCTCCACTCCGCCTTCGCACCCTTGTACGGATGGACCAGCTTGGATATCCTGCGTTCCGCTTTCACTAGTTTAGGATTTTTGCTTTCATTAGTCTAGACATTTATTTCGGGCATCTGTTAGCCCGAAGATTGACTATGTATTGTAGTTTCTATTTCTTTTTCGTTTTTTGGTTCTTTTTGGTTTTTGGTTTTTGATTTTGATTTGTGAGACGATGTAGACTATTGTATCTTGATCGTTGATATTTTGGGCCCCGACTTTGGGGTCCTGATCTATGCACAGGTTGGGGATCCAGCCCAATCCCCCGCCCTTCCGGGGCGTTGTTTGTTTAAAAAAAAAAACTCAACTAACCTAGCAGCAAGAAAGAAATAACCTAGCAACAAAAGACAACTAACCTAGCAGCAAGAAAGAAATAACCTAGCAACAAAAGACAACTAACCTAGCAGCAAGAAAGAAATAATCTAGCAACAAAAGACAACTAACCTAGCAGCATCAGACAACTAACCTAGCAGCAAGAAAGAACTAACCTAGCAACAAAAGACAACTAACCTAGCAACAAAACACAACTAAACTAGCAACTACAGATACCTAACCTAGCAACAAAAGACAACTAAACTAGCAGCAAGAAAAAAATAACCTAGCAACTTAAGACAACTAATCTAGCAACAAAACTCAACCAACCTAGCAGCTACAAATAACTAACCTAACAACAACAAACAACTAACCTATCAACAAAACACAACTAACCTAGCAAGAAAGAAATAACATAACAAAAAACAACTGGTCAACGGTCAACGTCGGAAGTCAACGCCGGAGTCAACGATTTTCGCCGGAAGTCAACGCCGGAAGTCAACGGTCAACGCCAGAGTCAACGGTCAATGGTCATAATAATATTTAAATAATTAAAAATAAAGAATTAAATAATAAAAATAAAGAATTAATATTTAAATCAAGATCTAAATCTTGTGGCTAGGAATGAGTCTCACGTCCTCACTTTAAATAATGGGATGCATTGGAACCAATCCTTATATATATATATATATATATATATATATATATATATATATATATATATATCGTCGTGAATTTATGTGAAACACGTCGATTCGTGCGAATGGAACGGAAACTCATTATAAGTGATTAGTTGCTGTGGATTTAGGGATTTAGGATTATTGAGAACACCATGGCGTTGGCCTTGTGTCGATTGGGCGTGTAAATTTGTAGTTATGATTTTTCGAAGTTCATAATTGCTGTTTCGGATGTAAAATTCACCATAAATTGAATACTGAGCCAATTGCCTTGAAATTTTACGTGTATCTGTTTCTGATGAAATTGTAACTTGTGTAAACATTTAGTGATTTTTAAAGACATGTAGCTATTTTTAAAAATTAAATTGATTTCTGCCTAGATTCTCGTTAAATGCATAATTAATTTTTTATTGCTCCTATTTGACTGATATTCGAGTATGTTGTGTTTCTATCATGTTTATGTGTTGTGTAAAAGTTTTAGAATTTTTGGACTAGGTTTGATAGGATTAATAATTTATTTTGTGTTTCTGCCAGAATTTGTTTTAATTTTTATAAATTGGTCAGAAGCTGAAAAATTCCAATTTTTGGTTCAGATGCTCAATCTGTGATGTTTTGTATGTGGTAAAAATATTGAAATTTTTGGAGATCATTTAGTTTCAGTTCTGATGGAAATTTGATAATTGGCTGAATGTTGTTTTAATTTTATAAATTCACATGCTGAGTGTTTATTGCTGATACTTTTACATGTTGCTGATCATATGCTGGAGTTCAGATAAAAATTTCATGGTTTGAATCGTTCATTATCATGTGTTTTTAATTTAAACTCATTTTTGTTGAAAAACTTGTTTGAATTTTATAAAATTATATATAACGAGTTTGAAGCTGAAACTTGGTGATTTTTCTTAGTACTGGGAGATGAATTTTATGTAAAATTTTCAGAGCCTAACTTGTTGATTTGATATACCTTCTAATACAAGTGTGAATATTGACAATTGTTTTGAATAATGATTTTTGGTTAAGTGTTGATGACCAAGTTTGTTATGTGTTTACTTGTGGCTTGTTTAAATGTCTTTTATTTGAATTTGTGTGATCTTTAATATGTGGTTTGATCGAGTCTAAGTCCTAGAGTTCCCATATCCACAGAACTTCACGAACCACGTAGTCGAATCAAGTTCGACTAAGTCAAATTTGTGATTTCTGCTTAGGTCTAGATAAAGTGTTGACTTTAGTATCTGGATTTAATGTAGGTGTCTAGAGGTGTCGACCTCGCCTTGCTTGAGAGATTCACGTTTGTGATCTGTCGCTGCAACCAGATGGGTACATTTATGATGTATTCCATATTTATCGCACTTACTATTTCGTGTAATGTTTCTTTTGAAATGTTGTATGCATGAGAACTCTAGTCTAAGTGTCCCGAACGATAGTGCCTTTAATAAATGCGAAAGCAGTAGGAGGTCGCCTGCCCGTTGTATCCGGGAGGGACGCCCCAAGCCGTTGTACCCGGAAGGGGAAAAACATCTCTGCTGTCTCCTGGAAAGGATCCTACGAACCGTTGTACCTGGGGGTGGCAAGGTTTCCAGTTACAGCCATGTCGTTGTATCCGAAAGGTTGTTGTATGTACATAGGAGGTTTGCGATAGGGCCGGGTAGGGGGTTTAGACTTTGAATTCTGTGCATACTGTGATCACTCTGCTTTTAAAATAATTATACGGGATAATTGTGCGATAATGGTGAGCTTGTTGGTTATGCTCACCCCACTATTTTTCTTTGTTGTGTTTTCTCTTCCTTTGATCCAAGTTGAGACGAGCTGGAGGCGGCGGCGTAGGACGAGTGAGATGGTGGTCAATATTTGATGATGTCTTACGCTTCTGCAGAACTTGTTACTTAATTATTTGCTTTCATACTTTGGATTATTTCTTGTTTCAGCTTTCGAATTATGTTTAAGTTTTGGTTGAACCTTGATTCATGCTAGACCTATTTGAATGATTTGAGACTTATGATTTTATGGGATTATTTTATATCGTTAGTCCGAGCATGTGTAGGTTCTTTTGTTTGTTGGATGTGTTTATCTATTGTCGTTAGCAAGTAGCGCCCGTTTCTCGTTAAATGTTTTTAATTTGAATTTTTTAAAAAAAAAAACTCTGATTTTTATAAATTAATTCGATAAATTCTTTAAAATAAAATGGGGAGTTAAAGAAGAAATATTTTTTTGTTATAATATTTTGTTAGTAGTCTATTTGTAGCCCGTATAAAAAGATTATTTTTAATGCATTGTTAATACATTGGCGATCTCCAACAGAAATATTCCCATTGGTATCTTTTCTTGGCATTTTGGCAATTACTTGTAGTGTTATCATGTCGATTCATCGAGCTACTCTAGATGCTATATTACATTTATTGTTTATTATATTTATATTTATTTTATTTTAGTTTGTTTTGTGGAAGTTTTAATTACACAATTGAATACATATCTGGAAAGTATTCAAGTTTAAATAGCTTTTTGACCCTAGGATATAGTATTTTGTATGTAAATGTCCAATAAATGGAGGTGCGATTGATAGTGCCCACATCTCAAAAATAAAAACAGAGTATAGAACATCATGATAATACTACAGTTGGAAATAACTACTTAAAGAGGGGCAAAAGGGCTGTAAAGCAACTAGCTTTCATTGCAAAAACAACTTTTTTTTGGTAGGCCGCAAAAATGGAGTATTAAAAAAAAAAAAACTACATTATGATGACGACACAGCTGAGGTTTTGGCTATAATGATTCATGAGAGGTATTCAATTTCTTCTGGGCATCTATGTTTTGTCTGTTATTAAACCACTTTTTGTGACCTTCAAAATACCGTTCGTTGAAATTTTTGCTATATATAACCTAGGCAGCCTAATAATCAATATTTTATCCAATAGAAAACCATTGCAGGAGTTGATTTCATAAAAGAGGCATTCATCAAGTCCGAATGAACTTAGACTTAATAATCAAGTTTTACAACTATTTAATTGCACCCATCTTGATATGCGATTATGTTATTTGAATCTATAGTTGGAAATCCCAACAAAAAGTTGTTGGTGGTAGAATTATTTTATAATTGTCAAAGATAAATATTTAAATATATTATGATCAATCCTGTGCCAATATTGTTGAAAGTTTCTCCATTAGACATTTTATGAGCTTTTCTCCAATAATCACTGCTAAAAAATTATCCAACCCTAACAGACTTTCAGTGACAATTTCAATAGATATTCAAGGTCATAACGTACGTAGGAAAATTCCAACAACAATTCTAACATAATCGACTGAAATTTCAGTTAGATTTTGATGATTCCAACAACAGTTTTTCCAACAATTGAAATTATTAGCGGGAAAAAAAATTCCATGGGGAATTAAAATCATCAAATTTTAACTAGAAATCCAATGAAAGTTTAATTCCATCCAAAGAGTTTAATGTTGATCCTTTTTGAAATATGCGTTTAACATTTTCCAACCAAATATTATAACATCGGTATATATCCATAAAATAATTCGATTGGAATATTTTTCTTCATTGAATTTTTTATCAGAATTTGATAATTTTTTGTTAGTGAATATTTGACAAAGTAAACAACAATTTCTCACCATACTCTAATTGGATTTAGCAAATTCGGAACAACTTTCTATTGGAATGGTGACAAAGAGATTAAAAGGATGGTGTTTGCATGGAGCAATCAGTGGAAAACACAAGGAAAAAAATTGGAGCAATGGTGATAATAGGTGTCATTCTATAAATCAAATCTTTACGCAAAAACCCTTAACAAAACCCAAACCTTTTTTTTCTTGGATCCAACCTTTCGCAAAATGCGCAATATTTTGTTCATAATACAGTTGCCTTTTGCTTTGTGTTAATTACACGCATCATAAGTTCATAACTCATAAGCATGATCAAAGGCAGTGTTGGTTCTACATTTTTTTTTTCCTTATAATATGATCTAAATTAACTCTGACTCCTTAAAGCTAAACTTTTGGTGCAAAATAAGTAAATAATACTTTTGATGTGATATTGAAAATGTTCTAAATCCATCTTGATAGTAAAATTTCAAACATTTGGTG
>BKCP01000002.1:161761-222755 GCA_008636005.1 Striga asiatica
ATCCCTGGTAAAATTTGAGGGCTTATTTGATTGATTTATGTCCAACAGGGGCCCATTTCCTTGAACCAGCATAAAGCGGCCCGGCCCATCTCTTTGTCAAACCCAGTGGGACCCACCTCATCCATGGACACCTCACAATACCTACAATTGCTACAAAACAACAATGCCTACCATTTACCGACCTCGGGCTCTCGGGCTCACACAAATATTCTCGGCCCGAATTTCGCAAGGCCCGTCCACCCTCAGTTGCTAGTCCAAAACCAGGCAATCTTCCAGAGCTTTCCAGAAGCTACCAGACAGCAGCACATCCAGAGTAATAATTTCGTAATTGCCGAGGGCAATAAATTAGGAATTCGTGATGATAAAGCTGAACGGGAAAATTTGGCCGAAAAAGCTCAACAGCCAATTATTCCTTTAATGAGTTCAAACTTTCCGCAAAATCTCACCCAGCCCAATAGTGGCTGCCTTGTCCAATCTCCCTATTGGAGTTACTCATCAAAAACACCATTTTCTCAAGCTCAACCACAAACACAAAATCAAATATCTTTCAGCGCAAATCAAAAACTGCCGACAACTGCACGAGCTCAGTCCCCCACTAATTCTTCGGTTTCTACCAAAACTGGCCAAAACCCAATCTTTTCGCCACAACTACCAAAAAACTTCTCATCTAATGGCGTGACTCCAATGCAGGCACAACTGTTTTTCACAAACCCGTATTCACAAGTCCAATTTCCTCATCACTCTGCTGTCACGAGTTCGGGCCTGTCAGGCCCGAATGGGATTTACATGCAGCAGACCAGAAACGACCCATCTAAGGCAATTTTTGGAGCTACTAGTGATGCGACAGGTGGCAGCTCCATCCACACTGCTCGTATTGGTGGGACCCGCTTGCCAGCTGGTTTTTCGTATATTCGTCCTGTTGTTCAGGGAGCTAATCAGATGAAGCCTGCTGAGCAGAAGTAAAAATCTGCAGGTGGTTGTTTAATTTTTGGCTAAGAAGTGCAGTTTCCTTGATGAATAGTTGCTTTTGTTGACATAAAGAACATTAATGGAGGGTGGAAGATTCTTTATTTTTACCTTTGCCCCTTTCTGTGATATTGTTTGTTTTTTTATATTTACTTTAAGAAAATGTTTATATTGATATGTGTTTGATGTCTGAACTGTCCCTTTTTATCTTGTTTACAAAAGAATGGTTAGAGGCCCATCCTAATAACATGAGTATGATTCATGGATTGCTCTACTCTATTCTATTGTTACGTGACTTACAAAATTGGGTGAAAGCATTTAAAATGTCTTTTTTAGAAGTCTTCTACTCAAACAGTTAGGTGTAGCATTTAAAATGTCTAGAAATCTTTTGTACAAGTAGAAAGATTTGCAGACATCTTCTATATAAACTATTAAGTATTAATTTTATTATTCTTTTATGTACAAGCATTTATGTTTTTGCATGTGCCATATAATTCACTATTAATATTAACCATTGGGATATAATATAATATCTTAATGTTCTTTCAGTGCCATATGTCATGATATCAACATTGTACCATTGAGATGCTTTTCGAATGAATTAGTCCGTTGGCCTATCACTTTTGAGTTCATATAATAATTTCAATATTATTGTGCATAAATACTTTCCCCTAATGCAATAATTATACTGAAGTCATCGTCTCAAATTAGTTCAAGCAAAGAGAGAGGTTAAAAAATGTTCGAGAAAAAGAAAAGTTCGAAATATTTAATAATTTAAAGTTGATGAACTGCCGGACTTATTTTAACCTTTTGTGGTATTGTTCATGAAAATAGTTCTTAATTTATTTCGTTTTATTTTATTGGACATAGGATTCGTAGAACTTTAATATTAAGGAATCTGATTAACTGATAATTTATCATACTAAGTAGTGGTGGAAGATTTATACACACATATATAAATAGTTCTACATATTTCCTATGTGAGTTTGATTATTTTATGATAAAATCTCCACCATCTTGACTAAAGCTAATTATAAAATTGGAACTTCGTAAATCGGAACAACGTAAGAACGTGCAAGCTCCGTATGCTATAAAATAAAATAATTGAAGAGTAGGGACATAATTATTCTGTATTGAATCATAATCAGATCCCATGGGCTTAGTTATTTAAGTATTATTTTGTTTGTAAATTCATATGTTTCTTGGGATTCTGTTAATGATGCCACGCAACGCACAGAAAATTTTATCCCAGGCCGGGTTCGAACTGTAATTATTATCAACGTGGAGCATGCTATAATATATATAAAGTTAACTTGGTGTGTCAAAGTTAGGTTTTAATTGTATTTATTGGCATTTTTTATTTTATTTTTTATTATTTTTAATCAAAAATTATTTTTAAAAATTGCAATATTATAACATTTATATCTGTGATGGCACCACATGTCTCATATTTTTTTTTTTATCGTTAAATGTAAATATATATATCAAAAATGTTTGAGACAACCGTTAACCGGCATACAAAAGCGTAATGGGCAACCTGTAAGTCAGTTCCATCATTCGCCATATTAAGATAAACGAGGCCAACCACAACTCGGTTGGTCACTCACGAGTTCTGTAAACAAAACGAAAAATTTCGGTCATAGGTCTCGTAAACAGTTCCTTAGGTACCCGTTGGAGAAAACGACGCTGAAATCCGAGCTCGTACGGACCCGAACGGTCGAAAAGCAGTCACTTGGCCTGACAGGGTCCTAGCCACTCGCATAGGTCTCGGCACGTGAGGGGCAGGCCACTCGCACAAGGTGCAGGGGAAGTTCGCAAGCAAACTGAAACTCGCGGCCAAGGGAGGAAATTCGCAGGCTCGAATTTCAGACTCTTTAGCCTCTGAAGTAGTACCTTGCCCCGTGGAAGGAAGCTCGCGGGCACGGATCCATTTTCGCGTGCAGACAGCGACTCGCAGGCTCAAGATGCGTTTCGCGGGCGCGAGCTGTGAGTCCTGGTAGCTCGCGAAAATGCCCAGGTCGCGGAATTGAGTTCGCAGGCGCGAAATGATGATGTTCTGGGGCCAAATTTCAATCTTAGGCTTATTTTAAGCGATTTCGGCCGAATTTTGCCATATTTACTCTTAAAGCACAAGACTTCTTCTCTCAAATTCAACAAGTACATTCGGATAAGTAGAGAAGATTGTTCGATAAACATGTGTTTTTACCTTTCGAATTACAAGACTCGTACCTTGGTATTCATTTTCAAACACCAATCGATTCCTAGCATTCTAAATAAAGTACCATATGTCTCATATTGAGTTCTCACAAGAATCATATACTATTTATTAAAAAAATTGCTTTCAAGTCTTAGAGCAACTTTAACAACCACTTTCCATTAGACATAGCCATTCAACGGGTCCGGGCCCGGCCCGCCGGGCCGACGGTCCTCAACACCCTGGCTCGGGACCGAACCGAAAATTGATGAGGGCCGGTCCATCGAACCAGCCTGCAGAATATATATAAAAAAATACACATCCGCCAGGCTTCTAGCCCGTGAACCGGCCCGGCCCGACCCGGACCGCCGGAAAAAAAAAAATAGAGCAATCCGGAACCGAACCGCGGCCCTCACGGTCCGGTTAAACGAACCGGCCCTTAGGTGGCCTGTTAAGGACCGGTCCGAGTCCACGGGCCGACCCATGTCTACTTTCTATGAATCTCTTTTTACGCTTCCAACATGCCACATCATCCAAAACCTCTAAACATATAAACCTCCAATGAGCAACTTTAACGGGTAAAATCTATGAGGTATAAACCTGAGTTGGGTAGTGTTACGATTAAAGAGGAGAAATGGGAGCGTGGGGTTTGTAAAGCGGGAGTGCAAATGCAAAGCTGGTGTTGTGGTGGTGTTGTGGTGTAGATGTGAGCCCCAAACATTTGATAAATGAATATAATATGAAAGTTTGTAGAATGTGGGCCTCAAATATTTAATAAATGGATGCAATCCGTATATGTTTTTTATTCTTTCATTTAGTTTTAATTTTTATTATTTTATTTAGTTATTTTTTCCACATTTAGTTTAATTTTTATTATATAATCTAGTTTTTTCACATTTTATGTGTAATAAATTTCTCTTGTTCTTTTTTTGAATTTAATTGTACGTAAAACATATTTATTATGATATATAATAAATATGTCGAATTAATTATTTTTCTTGTCAAATTTTACTCACATTTATTATTATTAAAAAGAGTAATTAATAAAAAACTATGAAATATAATAATATTTAATCCAAGTATACAATGTAGTTTTATATGTTAATTATGAGTAGTTTTTTTATTAAATAAGAATTAAATTGATAAATAAATTAAAGTAAGTGGGAAACATGTGAGGCCCATTAAAAGAAAGTTTGTGAGGTTTATGGTTATTGGAGGTTTGTGATATTGGGAGTATGAATGAGGTTTAGATGATGTGTAATATTGAGAATGCAAAAAGTAAGATTTATAAACCTTACCCATTAAAGATGCTCTAACAATAAACCTCATAAACCTCTCATTTTATCGGTCCCACATGTTTCCCACTTACATTTAATTAATATTATATTCTTATACTATTATTAATATTTTAAAATTATAACTCTATTTTATTTCTATTCAATCTAAATGTTTCATATATTTATCATAAATACATATAAAAATAATATAATTATATTACATTATTTATAATTATAGAGTGTTAAGTACGTACCAATATAAAATTTAACTTAAAAATTACTACATAATGTTAAAAATTAAAATTTGAATTTTTTTTCTAAATATTATATTTATTATAATTTGTTAATAAAAATTAATCATTTTAGAAGATAAAGTGTTTTTCAGTTTTTAATAATATAAAATTTATAAATTTAATTTCTAGTCATTAACTTATTAAATAAATGTACAGATTGATAAATAACAGAAAAGAAATAAATAAAACGAAACAAAACCACATTGAAGAAAATAAAATAATTGCCATGGCCCTTCAACTAGTGGGCCCAATCACTCTCACGCCAAGATGGTATTGTTCCATTCACGCGCATGAAAAAAGGTATGTTCCCAAGTTTCGTGAACCCCAGTTGTTGTCTTTAGCACTTTTTTTGTTTTAAAAAATAATTTTAAACAAGGTTTGCCACAGGTTTACAAATTCAAACTTGTGGCAAACCTTTTTTGGGTGGCAAACCTCACCCAAAACCTCCCTATTAAAGATGCTCAGAAGCTGTTCAAAGTCAATTATAGCAACAAATAAACATATAAGGTCTCTACCTCAATAAGATGTTGAATCCCCTAGCTAGCATTGACTTTTACACCTTTTTTTCTTTCTTTCTTTTCTCTTCCTTATTATTTTTAGGAAATGGCATGATTGGTACGAAGAAATAGTATAGTAATGGAATGATCATTCTATTATTCATTACTTATTCCATGATTGATATATTTTTTGGAAAGGAATAATCATCCATTGGGAATTGCAAAACCCATCTACATAGGATTAGTCATTCCATAACTAATGCAGCAAGGTTTTCTCATTATCATATTTGTAGGAATCAAATAAACTAATTCTAAAAAATAAATTTAAGATAAAAAATTTTAAAACTTATTTTTATTTATTGTTCATATTTTAATTAGATATATTAAACAACACAACAACTACAAGCCATTAAAATCTCATTGAGTAGAGTCGGCTATATGGATCGCATGTCGCCATCGTGCTCGATCAGAACACATATTCACATTCAAATTTAAATATTTCAAATCATTTTATTATTTCCTTCCAAATTTTTTTAGGTCTACCCTTCCCCTTTTAATTTGCGTTTTGTGACTCTAATGTTTCTATGTCTTTCTCCTACGCACATGTTCAAACCATCTTATATAAAAATAAAACAAAAAAAATACATTAATAAATAATTTAAAAAGATATTATTTTATTTTTACAAATCATATATATTATATATTTATTCATAAATTAAATTATAATATAAAAAATTATATTCGACCACATATGCTTATAGGGGCTTATATGTTATACTATATTTGTATTGGCTAATATGTATTTAAATACACAATTCACGAATATATTATATAATATATTGAGTGTAACAATTCAAAAATCTATTTATTAAAATATAGTATTTTTAAAAAAAATAAATTAATTTTATAATTATAAAAAGAGATAACATTAAGATAAAATATTTTTTTTTTCTATAAAATAGTGAAATGATAACATAGAATGATTTTTATCATTCTATTCATGTCTTATTCATTCTGCATACCAAACGCATCAATAGAAAAACTTGTTTCATTCCTTTCACATATTCATTTCATTCTTCAACTCTTCCCATTCCTATCAAATTTATTCATTCCATTATACCAATCATGCAAAATTTAGAATATTTTGGTATATTCAATAAAAAGTTGGTTTTATTTGTGAAAAGTTATCTGATATCTCATATTTTAATTTGGAGTTGATGATAGATGACGGAAAATATTTCTGATAATGAGAGTTTTTTATAACATTAGCTCATTATTCAGCTGGAACAAAAAATTCTCTAAACTTTTTTGAAACCATATCTCAATAAATATCTTATATAAACTTGAGATTTGTTAAAAGTTTACAGTGTATTTGGTAAGTAACATAAGCTAATGTATCACTTATTTTGAGTTTATTTAAGATGTTTATTGAGATATGGTTTATAGTGTATTTGGTAAGTAACATAAGCTAATTCGAGAATGAGGTAGAAGAGCGAGAGATCTTTTTCAAATGGCAAGGAGGAAGGAAAATGATTTTAAATAAAGTGCCAGCTCTTTCACCAATAAAGGCACCAAGACGAGCATAGACCTTGAAGTGTACGGGGGAATGGACAAGTGCAACTTTATGTAACAACACACAATAAAAATCGGAAGTGATTTAAACAAAATTGTCTTCGGGAAACCTCCCACTCCCCTAAGAACGTTTTCACTAGAAAATGATCGCGTGCACGTAGCGTATTACAGATTTACGAGACTTGAACTCCCTTCTTATCTTAGTGTCCATACACTCTAGTTTCCTAACTACTTTTGTGTTAACATGTGGACTTTAAAACCTATAGTGAATCCCTCATATATACACGATAAAAACAGAGATGTTTACCTTTAAGCTCGTAAGAACACGAACTAAAAGCTCAACTACATTATAAAATGAAAACTAATCTCTCTCTCTCTCACACACACAATTGTGGCAATACAATGATGACTTCCGGATATATATACATCATTTGGTCCTAGCTCTTCATAATCATCATTATTGGTATAGATTTCCTTCATCGCTAAATCTTCAACATCTCCAGAATCGCCTCTAATTTGGAAGGTCCGAAGTCATATAAGAACACGAGTTTCATTAATAACGAGATTCGAAGGAAATAGCATCGATAACGGCACAAAAATAACATCGGTAACCAAATTTTGTAACCGAACAAAAATAGCATCGGTAACCAAATTTCAATAACCAATTTTTTTTTTTTTTTTGGTTAGTTTTCTCTGTGTCAGTCAGGTCGATTTTACCTTTTCTTGGGAGAAATGCGAGATCTATATTTTATCCAATTTAAATACATCTACATTTTATCTTAAGTTTTAAAACAAGCTTAGAACTTCCGGTCCAAGCCTAAACCGATTGGTCCGAAACAGACTCGGAATCTCCAAACATCTAGACCGGTCAAGGTTCAAAGGTGTTTAAAACCCTTGACCCACCAAGTAGAAGCGGGTTGGCCACAACCATTTTTTTCAACTATTATTATTATTATTATTATTATTATTATTATTATTTAAGATAAACAGAAATTATTTTTCCCATAAAAAATATATCAACACCTAGAAGTCTCGTTAACCCATACTAGCAAGTAGCCATCTCATTTATACATTATAATAATTGATCATACAGAATGACAGGAGCCTTATTTTTAGTGTGCGTATTCCCAATCCCTATATCACCCTATCTAATATTCAACTTTTCCCATGGCACAAAGTGTAAAAGAAACAAAACACTTGTTGACATAATTCCTATTTTCATTGAAGAACTTGAGATAACAAAAAATAATGATCTTGTTAATTAAAAAGGGGGGAAGGTTTACTGGAGGATGGAGGTGCAAAGAATCTCAACTCATCTTCTTCAATAAAAAGGGCACTATTAAACGAGAAAACGATCAAGCAGCGGTTGTTCAGCTGTCATTTTCCTTCGTCTGTCATCGTGAGGATCCCTGCACGCAAATAAATAAATAAAATAAAATAAATAAATAACACAACTTTCTTTAATTATTGAGATCTGAAAATAACAGCAAATTTGCTTCAAAATATCATTTTGATTGTTTGGGAAGGTGAAAGAACAAACACTTATACAAATCAAAATAATCCATTTTCTTGGATGCAGAGGAAAAGAGAGAACAACAAAGAAGAGATAAGGAAGAACCTGGAAAGACCAAATTGGAGTAATAGTAGATTAACCATATCCACATTTTAATGAAACAAATCCACAACATTCTTGTAGGAACAAACGTAAGAAAAATGGCATGGGAAAAACGCAAATAGCAATAATGTTACCAGTCGAAGGGGGAAGATGCAGCATAAAAACCCGAATTTTTGTATTCAATTTACCTTTATTATTTCTATCGAGTGAAATAAATATCATTTCCATAAATATTCAGTACATAAGTATAACAAGATATTAGCTCCTAAAATACTGCTACTTCATGCTAAGTGAAAAGATGATAAGACAATGAATATCCTATTAGATTAATCTTGTTAGTAACAACCACTATCCGTAAATCAAATTTTAGCCACTCTCGATAAGCCGTGAATTCAAGTGATGCAGTTAAAAAAGCAGCAGAGAGACCTTACACTCGTGGATTGAAGCTCAAAAGTCGCTGTGTCATCATTTTCCTGAAAAGAGTAGTAAATTAAATTAATTAGCACAGAACAATAATGCAAAATAACCAAATATGACATGTTTGGAGTACCTCTATTAATAAATCCTTCCTCGTAATCATCCCAACCACACGAGAAGCACGTGGTACAACAAGTATATGCCTCAACCCTAATTGCCGGAATAGATTATAGACCTGTATCATCATCAACGGTTTATTATAAGATCTCTTAAGCATATTTACTAATAATCGATAAACATAGGGATTGGTGCTAGAACACAAATCACTCCCTTTAAAAATGTTGCAATTCATAAATGTCCTTCCCGTTGAAGGTTCAATTTGTCAAATAATAAAAACTCAAGTGCTAAAGGAGCCTTTTTAATTTTTAGAAACATTCAAGTTCTTTCGTAAATGGTTAACTATCCTAAATATCTATCTACAAGAGGTTATTAAAAATGTCACCTTTGTTAATGACATATCTTCAGGGACAACATAAGGAGATGGATTTAAAAACGGAGCAAGGTCGATGTACATTTCCAGGTCCTCAGAAGTTAGGTGGATGTCATCTATAGATAAACCCTTACTAGAAACGGGCTTGACGAATTCTGTAAGATTGTGCCTGCAAAATAGGAAAAAAAAAAACAACCACTATTCACATTCTCTGAGAACACAACGCAGAATCATTTTTTTCTCTCTCTCTTCTTTTTTCCTCTTTTGTGGGGTGGCTCAGTACCTGATTTGCATGGGTCCATCTCCTGAATTAAACGGCAGTGGACTGTGCTGAAAATCGACCTTTGACTGCAAAAGTACTAGCAAATGACTGCAATAATGCATGGAAACAGTAATTTTCACGTGAAACAACCATTAGGTCAATCACATCAAGTGATGTTCTATTTCCAAGAAAAACAGTGATGTAATTAGAAAATCAGAAACAAATTCTCAAAAGCAAACCTTCTCAAAATAAGGCCAATTACAAGTGTTTCTCCACTTCTTGTGTGATCAATGACCTGGNGAACCAAAATAGTAAGCAGAGCTATGGGTAGGGGCTTAGGAATGAAGCAAACATAAAACCTCCAAAGCTTACAGGAAAACCATTGTGGTTGTTGCTCCTCAAAATTGAAAGTACATCCACAACCTTCACAACACGAGGAAAATAGACGACCTACAAGCACAAACAGTGCATTGAAAATTTCTTTTACCCAACAAAGGTAGGAGAAGACTACAAGCATAACAACTAGGACAATTCCAAATTATTGGGTAACATGCATAGGTCCTGTAAAACTAAACCCAAATTCAAATCCATAGCAGCTTTTTAAAGTTACAGATGCAAAGAGAAGGTTAAATTTTTCTATTATTTCATGAACAAAAATTCTCCAGTGCTTCCCAAATTAAACCACTAATGAAAGAGACAACTTTGAATGTCTTTAAAAGGAGAAAAGAAAAGTTATCGAGGGATATAAAACTAAAATTTCAGTTTTTTACATCCAGCAAATTAGACAAGGTTTATATATCAATGAAAACTCTATGGCTTTGCCAAGTTGACAGCATGGCTTTGCCACAAACCTGTTGATGTCCACATGCCTCCTTTGCAGTCATATTACGCATTTGATATTTTGGTCTCGATTCCAGTAACGGGATGCCCCTTAGTCGAGCCTGCTCCTCATACAGGCCTTCATTAAAAGCATCACCCACAGCCTACAGATACATAAATCGAGAAAACTTAAAATATGACAGATACAAAGCAAGGGAACAAACATTCACTTTACGCCACAAATGATTTTGCTTCATTCTTCAAAAAAACGTGAAAGATACGAAGATACTTCGACATAATTGGAACCCAATTTAGTATTACAAAATATTATACCGTCTTAAAGCTAAAAAGATGTAAGATACAATATGCTTTTCTTTTTGCTCCAAAAGTTCAAGATAGGCTCCTTTTGATATACTGGATAGTGGATATATCATGTTAAAATAATTACTGGGAGAACAATGTCGAGAAAAGATGTAAATACATATACGTGAATGACAGAAAACGAGGAGAGGGAGAAGGATAGAAGTGAAATATCTAAAAAAAATTGTCAATTTTTAAATTTATTCCAATGGGTTTCATTTTCAAGGACAAAATAAAGACCATCACGCCTCATTAAGTAATATAAACTCTATAACAATATAGGTTTCAGAAGGACAATAACAAACAATATAACCATGATGACTCACAAGGTAAAAATAAATTAAATAACAATATTAGTTCCAAACTATCATACCTTTGATATGAGGAGGACAAGCATGATAAGAGGTAGAAACTTCAAGTTATTTGAAATCTCGACCATAATCACACACAGGGACACAGTCATCCGCATCGAGCCACCAAGAAATGATGCAGCTCCTAGGAGGGCATATCTGGATTTTATAGAAGCAATAAAATTCTCATATGTTATTTAGGAGACGCACAATTAGAAACTGAAAGACACATTCATAAGATGACAAGACCCCCTGAACTCCAGGGCCACTAGAAGAAATTGAGGCTTAAGTAAACTTCTAAAACAACAAACACGGAGGAAATTGCTAATTTAGTCCTAGGAATTGGCCATGTTTCAAATTTATTTTTAGTCCCTAAGGTGCAAAAATGGTCCTCCAATTTTTTTTAACAACCAATTTTGCACTTTCGGACTAAATTTGTAATTTTTTTAGTACACATATGTACACAACACACACGCACACACACAATATATATATATATATATACATATGNTGAACACACAAAAGAAAGAGAATAAAAGAAAAAACATAAGATAAGAGCGAGCGGCAGCTCTATAATTAATTGAAGTTACAGGAAATTTAAATAAAAATCAAAGGACAAAAAATGGGACTTACGTTCCTTCTTCAATATTCAACTTCTTGTAAAAGCTAACAGCAAACATGCCAACAAGCCGACCATAAGTTGAACCAATCATTATGCCAGGAACAAATTGACCTGCCGGAACAGCAGTGCCAAAAGTGAGCACTGCTAAAGAGTAAAACATAACCTGCACATGAATACAACATACGAATATTAAATCGGCAGGAACATAAAAATTAAATCATTGTACATAATTCACCAAGATATACAGGAGACTTGCTTCTGGTAACTCAAAACTATCCAGTTAGAACAGATTCAACTTCTACTTGGTGATGATAAGTAAAGAAGGACGAGGTTTAAACATTTCCAGCCAATAGATACAAGGTGTTCTTTCAGTCCCAGGCCTGAAAGATGTGTCAACTATCAACTCAGTGCTTGAAACTAAGCTGTTGTTGAGCTCGATAGTTGTCACTATCGGCTGGTCACTAGGCCCGAGTTTTGAGGAGCTCAGGTTTAGTTGGTTGTTGGTGATTCTGATTGGTGGCTTGAAGAAAGCTTCTGGTGACTGAATAATCGGAGATTCAATCCATGATGGCGGGATTTTTTCCAATGATATGCAATTACACTTTTCTTAGCTAAATTACTTGAGGCAACAGTTTAAAAATTAACAGCACTAAACATCCTCTGCTCTAAATAATTGAAAAAACTACACTCAACCCCATCTGTTTTTGCAACGTAACATACACAAAGCAATTAGGACTAATAGTATATGACACTATATATGCAATCATGATAAAATCGGATTTGAGAGGTAATGCCGTACCAAAAAGGTCAGAAGGCTCTGCGCACTAAATTCATGAATTGTTTTAGCACTAAACAAATTCCTGATGGCATCATCCTGGAACACATTGAGGCTGCATTAGAAGATACCACATGATAACCACCACTAAATAAGAAAATGATGTGGAATTTCTGTCAACCTGCGTGTTGAAGAATATAGTTGCAAGGTCGTTGTATTCCTTGTCACCACAATAAAACTGCAAAACGTAAAAGCGCAAGATAATTGCCAAATATATTTCAATGGGATATGAAGAGAACAAATAACAAAGATAAACCATTTAAATGTAATTACAGCATCAGACAATTTTTGCTAGTGTAGATTGATATATTACCATTTAGGCATCATTAATTAGCAAAGTTTAGAAGTTTTGTGATCTTTAGCTCAAATCTAAGATTATAAGAATTAAATATGAAGTATCAAGTTCAAGATATCTTAGCCTCTTACATTGACATAATTCCCATACATTCCCGGGCGACGAGGACATTCAATACCAGAATCAGCATTCGCTTCAGGGCAAGGGGTGCATTGTCTAAAAAGTGGCAATCCAAATGAAATTATTGAGGTGATCAAAGAAACAATACACACTTCAATAACCTGTAATGCAAGGGAATAATGTCAATATATAGTCTACCATTACTGGCAGAGTATGAATATCTCACTTCAGGAAGAACTTACTTTGACTCGATTTCCCCTCTTGTGCAAATAATTTCGGCGCCAGAGAGCTATGTAGAAAGTAAGTTGATTAAAAAGAGCACCTGCACAGCAAGGGAGAATGCATTCATGAAAGCGTGTCACCTAGAATAGAGAAAATAAAATCAGTTGACATATATATTTGCACAAACCTAGAAGACCCCCGATAACACCAATAACTGCCATTGGCAACAACTCCTGAAATGAGTAATCTTCTTGACCACTAAAAAGAATCTCGGTTAAAGTGCAGTCAAATACAGCAATAAATGCTTGACGAGCGAAAACAGATAAAAATGAACATGACGAAGTAAAGTTCAGATTATTACCCTGATATGTCCCATATAATAAAACCTCCAGAGCCGAAATGTCCGCACTTTCCACTTTTGCACCACCCCATTGCCGTACGTACAACAACTCCAACAATGGCAGATGTAAAAAAGACACGCCACATAAGCTGACTCCTCCACCTGAAACAGGGAGCAAAGGCAGCAGCTCAATCAGCTAGTCAGTGATCCTCTACAACAACAACAACAACAACATACCCAGTATATTCCCAACAGGTTGGGGTCTGGGGGGTCAGTTGTACGCAGACCTTACCCTTGTAATTATACAAGGAGGCTGTTTCCGTAGCGACCCAAGGTGCATTGCGCCGTTTGATAATTTTTTTTTTTTTTTTCTTTCTAGAAACTTCACTAATAGAAGAAGCAATAGAATTTAATTGAGCCATTTTAAATTTCTTCATAGTTTTAGCATTTTCATTAGTAAATGATATGACGCACAAAACAAATGCACGTATATCACCCATATTCTCTCTTTTTTAAGTTTATAAGCCATTCCACTAACTTGAGTAGCCAAATCTACACATTTCAACTTCAAGCAGAATCTTGATATGTCGTTAAGTGGTGCTCTAAGTGCCAAAAACAAGGGATCCAAGAGCAGAAAATACATTAAGTTGACACAGATATGCATATATCAAAAAAGATTCCTCACACCAATCATTACAAAAATTACCATGATGTTACTTCTTCTAGTGCAAACAATACACCACCCACAGGAGCTCTAAAAGCAGCAGCAACGCCTGCTGCACATCCACAGGTTACCTTGTTCAAAACATTAAACCAGTACACAATGAGCAATGCTACAGGTATCTATTTTACCACAATAATGCATCTACTTTTAACCTCGTGAATCAGCCAACAGAAGGCAACAACTATGCCGACTAAATTAAAGATCTAGAAAGCATGCATTGCTATAAAAAGCCACAAATGTACTGGATCCTCAGCTGAATTTTGGAAGTCAAGCAGGTGACAATTAGGAATATTTACAATGTAGTATGAAATGGACATGCTACTTTTATTTAAGACCCGACTTGTATGTCAATTCTAGAAAAACCTCCAACACATATTAATAAAATATGTGTAAGGCAGTCTTAAACAATTGTGTAATATTACTGCAATGCCGTGTGTTGAAGATACCACCATATCTGCAAAATATTCATGAACTCCATCCAGTAAGAGAACCTACATTATCACCTTATTTTCACACTAATCGCTACTAGAAGTTTCCATATGTAATTCATCAAAGTCCAGAAAATTTATCTGCAGATAAAGTCACAACGAAAGGGAACGAGAACACTATATATTGACAGAAGAAAAATGGCAACCAGAAGGTTAAATATTCAACATATTACTTACAAGATCACGACGATCACGCTCGCTTGTGAATATTTGTAACCATCTGGAGCGCAGATGATATTTTGTAGAACCACCCTGTAGTTATAAGAAAAGGAGAACAAAGGAAGATTTCACCAGTCTGACCATAAATTAAACAGAAAAATAAAATAAAAGAAAAGAAAAAGGCTAGATCTTGGGTGTCAGTTGCACGTAAAAGAAGTCAGACAAGTTAGTTAGCAACAATTTAGTAATGATTGGATCATAGGAGATATAGTTTTTGTTGCAACTTATCCTTTACATGACACCCAAGAAATTTATCTTTTAATAAATATGAACTTACTTGCCCAAGCAACGAAGCAATACAAGCACCAATATGTACAAGTGGACCTTCTTTACCAAGAGCCAAGCCACCTCCCACAGACCCTATGCTACCAAAAATCTACAAATGGGAAATATTGTATCATAAAACCATCATATATATATATATATATATATATATAAAGGCCTGGTGAAAGAAGCCGTTTTTACCTTTCCTACTAATGTTCTGAACAGAAGTATACCATGCGTGTCAATTCCTGCACAAATTTGAAGGATATTAGCTTCAGCGTAAAAAAAGAAAGACTGGAACATGTAACTACAGATCAACTCGTATGTATGTAATTATTGACCTTACCATTTAGATAGCCCTTGATTTCAGGAATTCCTGATCCTGCAGCTGCTGGTGCAAATTTTGTAACAATATATACAGAAGATAAAACTAGAACCAAGTTGATGGATGCATAGATCAGAAACCCCACAAAGTACGACTTCTGAATTATATTGAAGGTCAACGAGTACTTCCATCCAGCAAAATTCTCAACAGAAATATTGATGCAAACAGCAGCTAATGCAGTACCTGAGGATATATATATATATATAAAGACAAACAGCGAAAATACAACTGAGCATCATTTTAGCATCGATTTTACTTGTACAATTCAGGTACTAAGCTATTATAATTAATTAAATAATTTTTTAAACTTACCAATCCCGATAAGCAATGCCAAAATCCATTTCACTACCACACTATATCCCATATAAAGCTTCCCCCTCTTTGCCTGTGAATTTCAAGTACCAAACCAAACCATAACCATGATGGAAAGGATCATGATGTCGATATATAACACGAACAATTTGTACACAATCATACAACTTGAAGAAAGAATAAATCGTCACATAAAACATATAATTGTGTGGTTTTGCACCTGCTCTTGTCTGTAGGCCAAATTCTCAATAACTTCATAGTCGAGGCTTTCAACCATGCTCCCATCGTTCTTTTTGGACCGGCCGAGCTCGTCATGAGCACCAGGGCCATCTGCCTCAACCTCCGAGTTCGGCAGACGGGCCCACATCAGCTTTGCTGTCTCCATTCCATTTTGCAAATGATTCGTTAACATCTCTCTCTCTCTCTCTCTCTAAAATTTAAATATGGGATTGCTAATGTCGATCAAATCAAAGACCTCATTAAAGCCGTCGAATCCGGAGAAATTCTTGGAGAGTTACCTCAATTGACAAAAGAAGAAGTTTATTTGGAAATAAATCGAGGTATTATTGAAAAGCCCTTTTGCCAGATCAACTAAAACCCTGAAACCTGTACAAACAAGTAAATCTTGGAGGCAAATTATGAGATTTACAGAGCAAAGCGCAGAAAAGAGAGGTTTTGTGTGGTTAAAAGATAAATCTTGATGGTGAAGAGAGAGAGATCGCAGCAGGTTGCTTTTTCTCTCCCTCTGTGTGCGCGCGTGTTCTATCTTGCTAAATACGAGGTCTGTTTCTATTACGATCTTGCAGATTTTTTATTTTTTTTTCTTTTCTTCTTCTTGCAGATTTCCTCACAACAAATTTGTTTTTTATTATCAATTGTTGAAAAGAAAAGAAAAAATATTCTTACAATATTAGAAGGAAAATTTTCCAATAATAAATTATCCAGGACATAGGTAGTTTGGGAAAGCATTGTTACACCATCTTTATTTTCAACCCAACCCAATTTAACCGACCTTAATAATTAAAAATTATTTTTGTCTTCTTTACTTACACCGTCTAACCTTACAACTTAATTTGTCTTTATTCCGAACCGAAGTCAACTTAATTATTAATTTTAATTTCATTTTATTATTAAAAATTATAATTATATTTCAAAATCTATCAAGTATTGTCTCTATTTATAAAGAATGAAAAACATGAACTGTAGTATTTTTTATAAACAAAAAAAAATATACTTGTCCAATAAAAATAGAACAAGTGTCTCATTCCCAATAAGAAACCGATTACAACCCAAGGTCACAATGACCTGGGTCGCCACTNCAACAACAACAACAACAACATACCCAGTATATTTCCAACAGGTTGGGGTCTGGGGGGTCAGTTGTACGCAGACCTTACCCTTGTAATTATACAACGAGGCTGTTTCCGTAGCGACTCAAGATGCATTGCGCCGTTTGATATATTTTTTTTTCTAGAAACTTCACTAATAGAAGAAGCACTAGAATTTAATTGAGCCGTTTTAATCTAGTCCATTATTAGCACTATGCCAATATGCCAAGAGAATTGTCAACAATGACTCTTCCAACTCCATTTGCAATGGACAATTTTTTTTTGAAACAATAGATTATATAAAAAAATACATAATTACAACTAGATATCAACTATAATAAGTCAAGCGGGCATCGAGCCGAATCTAGCGTGAGGACTACACACAGAAGTGCATCCTAGAAATAGACACAGTAACTCATCCACTACACAACAAACTATACACTCTCACAATGAGAGAATAAAACTTCTAAAAAAAAAGAATCAAACTTCAAAAAAGAATAATCAAACAGTACGCCAATAACAACATCCAAAAAGAAAAAAAAAACAAAACAAAATCAAAAACAAAATACAAATACACAATATTAAAATAAACCCTTTCCCCAACCGGCAACACTCTGCTAAGCCACGAACACCGCGCCCGGAGACGACCGCCTACACGGATAGGAACCCAACCCGAATATAGCTTCAGAGACTCCAGAGACGGGTAACTCGACTAACTAAAACCACACCAGACTGCCAAATTCTTTCACCCGAAAAACCAATCGGACCCGACCCAAAGAAAATTTCAGTTCCATTTCTTATGTTGATTCGGTTATCAACTTTCACTTTTAAAATTTCGATTATGTCAGTTCAATTTCGGCTTTATTTTTTAAGATAACCGAAATAACCGAACCGATCGGACTATATAATAAATATTGTTTTATATTATGTATATATATATATATGTGTGTGTGTGTGTGTGTGTGTGTGTGTACTATTTATTTTAACACAAAAATATATAAAATATGAAATAAAATTATTAAAATACTAAATATCTATTTTTACTATAAATAATAATCTATTTCGATTATTCTGCTTTTAACCCACCGAATAAAACGATTATTTCAGTTCGGTTTTATTTAGATTTGGGACAAAAATTCGATCGGTTTGATTTTTTTAAAAGTTTGACTCAATTGTTTTGGTTGTTCGGTTTGGTCGATGAACGACCGTAAGCGCGGTGGCATCTTGGTTAAATTTTGAACGTTTAAATGTGTAGGCGGACACATTTTCTATAATTTCTTTAAAAAATATTACGTTATTTTTTAATCTATATTTCCTCAGGCAATATTGTGCATCGTATGTATCATTATTGTGCATTTATTGATTTTTTAATAAATTATTGATTTCCCTCATGTACAAAAGTGCAAGTATATTAAAAGTTAGTAAATTACATATGTATCCCCTGAACATATCTAATTTCTGAAACATGTCCTAGCCCCAACGCTCGCCATCGTCATGTTTTGTTACCTAAAAGACACGAAGTATAGGTTCCTTACATAGACATCGACGCCGAGTGTTGTGATGGACAACGACTGCGGCGTGGCAGTGCCGGCAATGGGATCCACCCGCTGGACGGCGACACCATTCATCCTGCTCACCGGAGGTATGACACGGTGAGAGCAAGTGCCGCGACGGAGGCAGCTGAGACGGGCATTTTCGTCAGCCTCAGATTTTTCTGGCTGCCTATGGATTTTGTGAATTTTTCATCAGCTCCATATTTGGAGCGATTTCCGATGCCGGCGGAGGGCTCCTACGGTGGCTGAGATGGGGTTGTGGTCGGATGTGTGGTGGATGGCGGTGGCGGGGGATGACTGATGGCTATGGTGGAGGATGGCGGAGGTGGAAGACCAGTCGGGGAGAGAGAAAGAGAGAAAGTGGAGGGTTGGTGGGTGGGGTGGGGTTGGGCCAACGTGTGGGTTGATGACTGGATGATTGTGTAATGTCCAATTTGCCTCTACTAAGTGGTCAAATGTATACATTTGACCATAAAATGTACACTTCATCACAAGATTGCCACCGTATGTTTGAATGCTATATGCTAAAACTTAATTTGATCATGACTATTGATATGATGGATCCGATAATACACAATTATTTGTATTTCTTTCATTGATTGTGGTAACAAACCATTACATATCATATTAATTAAAATGTAATCATATTGTTTTTTACTATTGTATCATACAATAGTTACTAATTAAATTAATAATTCACACTATATGGTATATGAAAGTTACTTCACATGAGTATAAAAAATTATATTGCAAATTTTTTTATTGCTATTTATTCTAAAATTTAATATTTTTTTTTATTTTATTAAGCATTTTATGTAACTAACTTGTTGATTTTAATAGTATANCAACTTGTCCACAATTGTCAATTGACAATTCAACACTTTTTTTTTTTTTATTTTACTATTAATTTTGTATATTAATTATTATCATTCTACAAGTTTAATTGACCCAAATAAAAGACTCCAACTCTCTTTTATCGCTCAGGCCCACAATTTTAATTAATATTTCCCATTGCATGAGTTATTAAATCATGGCCCACAATTTTCAACACTTCTTATTGCTAAGGCCTAGCGCCCAACTCTCACTCTCTTTACCTCTCAAACTTATTGCCAAGACAGAGACTCCCCACTTTACCTCTGTCGATTTCAAATTCTCGGCGCGACATCGACATCTTCTTCTCCTCCACACGACCAAGTGAGCAATAAATCAAGCACCTCTTTGGTCTCTTTCATTCTCACTTAAGGTATATTTCGTTATATTTTATCTCCTTCATAAATCCCGAAATTAGGGTTGTTTTAAGGATTTTAAAAATTATTGTTTATTTCATTTGTTCTTGTTGTTTAGTGCTGCTTAATTATTGGAGAAACTCTAAATTTCTCTATGTTGTGAAGCTTGGATTATTTTATCTTGCTTTTCTCTGTCTTTTTATTCTTTTTTTCCCGTTTGATTGCTAATTTGAGGTTGTTTATAGTTTTTAAGTTTAATTGTTATTTTGAATTGTCTATTCGAATTATTTTGAATGTTGGAATTGCTCTTGCTGACCAAAAAATACTTTTATATTTTGATAAAGGGAGTTAAAAAGTGAATAACAATGGAGAAATTCCTAAAGAATAAGTCTACAATGATTGAATCTTCAAATCCCCCGAGTCAAAAAAGGATATCTAATTTCAAAAACCTTCCAGTTGATCCGGGATTGCGACAACCAATATGGAGTTATGATGCTAATGACAGGGAAAAAGTGCGCCAGATATATTTATTAAAGGGTACATGTGAAATGGAGGTTTATTGCAAATTGGTTTAAAAAGTATCCTGGTTGGCTAGAGTACAACATATCTAAAGATAGTGCATACTTCTTGTATTATTGTTATCTTTTTGGAACACCGGGTGATCAAAGTGGGGACGATGCATTTGTTAGCGAAGGTTTTAGAATTTGATCAAAATATTGGCAAGCATAATAGTTCTCATAATATAGCCAAATCGAAATGTAATGATCTAACAAATCAAAACCTCACCAAGAATGTTTCCACTTTATTCAGTGAAAAGCAAAAAAAGGATAAAGTTGAATATCGAACTTGATTGAATGCAACTATTGATTGTGTTCGTTTCTTGTTAAGGTAGAGTTTAGCATTTCGAGGTCATCATGAACCTAACATGTCTTCTAATAGGGGTAATTATTTGGAACTTTATCATTGGCTTGCTGAACATAGTGAACTTGTAGAAAAAGTTTCATTTCATAATGCTCCAAAAAATTGCCTGTTGACGTCATCCTTTATCCAAAAAGAGAATTTGTGTTGCTGCTGCTGCTGAAACTACTTGTGCGATAGTTAAGGATATTGGTGAGGCATATTTTACAATATTAGCTGATGAGTCTTTTGATGTGTCAGTGAAAGAGAAGATGGCAGTTGTTTACGATATGTAAATAAAGAGGGGAAGATATTGGAATGGTTTCTCGGTATTGAACATGTTTCGAGCACAGCTGCTACTTCACTTAAGGGTATCATTGATCGTCTATTCTCTTGTCATGGTTTAAGCATATCAAAATTGTGTGGTCAAGGATACAATGGGGCAAGTAACATGCAAGGTGAACTTAAAGGCTTGAAAACTTTTATTTTGTAAGAAAATTCATGTGCATTCTACGTTCATTGTTTTGCTCATCAACTTCAGTTGAGTTTAGTAGCTGTGGCAAAATATCATTTTCAAGTTCAATATCTTTTTGAGATCACATCAAAGGTTATGAATGTTGTGGGAGCATCTTTTAAGAGACAGGATATTTTTAGAGCCAAACAACATGAAAAAGTTGTAGAAGCTCTAAGAAAAGGTGAAATTCTTATAGGACGTGGATTGAATCAAGAAACTGTCTGCAACGAGCAGGTGTACTCGTTGGGGTTCACATTATGGTACTCTATTTAAGCTTGCTTCCATGTTTCAGTCCGTAACTGAAGTACTTAAAATTATTATGGAGGATAGGGTAAGCACCGATCAAAAAGTTGAAGCACGAATGTTATTAGATACACTGCATTCATTTGAGTTTATATTCATTATGCATTTGATGAAAAATGTTTTGGGAATTACTCATGACTTGCCATTGGCTTTACAAAGAAAAGAGCAAGATATTGAGAATGCTATGAGGTTAGTTTCTATATCAAAACAAAGATTGCAGTCAATGAGAGACGACGAATGGGATGGTCTTTTGAATGAAGTTTCTTCATTTTGTTCTATACATGAAGTCCATGTCCTAAATATGGATGAAAATTTCATAGCTCCTGGTCGTCCAAGCTGAAGTAATCAAGAAAAAACAAACTTGGTTCATTTCCTTGTGATTTATTTTATGCTATTTTGGATAGACACTTGTGGAGCTTAATAGTCAGTTTTCTGAGGCAAATACCGAGTTACTTCTTTGTGTGGGATGCCTAAATTCTAGGGATTCTTTTAAAGCTTTCGATAGGGAAAGGCTTATAAGGTTTGCACGGCTTCACCCTAAGGATTATTCTCGTATGATATTGTGGTGCTTGATAATCAACTTGAAAATTATATTATGGATGTGTGTACGAGCAGTGACTTTTCGGTGGTTGATGGGATTTCAAACCTTGCTGTTAAAATGGTAGAAACTAGAAGGTACGTGACATATCCTTTGATCTATATGCTTATTACTTTAGCGTTGATAGTGTCGGTTGCTACTGCTACTGTGGAGAGAGCATTTTCTGCAATGAAGATCATAAAAAATCGATTATACAACCCAATGGAAGATGATTGGCTCAACGCTTGTTTGGTTTCGTATGGTGAGAAATATGTTTTTGATAAAATTAGTAATGAAAATATTATGCAACGATTTCAGGCCATGTCATCTCGTTGTGAACAATTGTAATTATAAGGTAATTTTTTTTTATGCATTTTTGTTATCTTTTACAAATTATGTCATGTCTTTTGCCCCCTCTCAACTAATTTTCTGGTCTCGCCCTTGATGATATGCGTATATATATGTTATAATACATTAGTTACATTTATGCATGTGCACATTATCAACTACTAGTATATATATAATTGTAGTCAAACTAATTAATATTATGACATAATTTTTTCACTGGAATATTTTTATTTAAATGCGAGAATCTACCATTACATTGTTTTCATTAATTAGATGTAATAATTTTTATATTATTATATCTTGTAATGTTTATTAATAATATTGACTCATTATAAATTCATTTAGGTTTATGAAAGTTACACACTTAAAAAAACTATATACCGAATTTTTTTCTTCAAGATATTTATTTTAAAACTATTATCTTTTTCTTTTTATCTTATCAGGTTATTTTTTTAAATAGCTAAGCTTTAATGGTATATAGAATCTCTTTAAATCGCATAAAATATTGCTAAAATAATAGTAATTTAATATTATTAATTAATTAATTGGTCATGATACTTTAAATTATAAAATTTACATTATTAGTACATATATATATATATGTATATTTTGCAATCTATATAGCGATTAGTATAAAGAAAACTATTTTATTATTATACTATTTATTTGCACTAATGCTCAAACTTATAAACTGTGATATTATTATTGTATAATTTATGATATTAAATATAGTACTCATACACATGACTTATAATATTTTATTTGTATATTTGCATGCGCACATATTGAACACTAGTTAGTAGACATTTAATCTTCCAATGTGTTATTATTCTTTCAATAATTATATTCCTTTAAGTAACACATTTCTTAAGTTCATTAAGTAACAAAGATATAATATGATGTTGTCTATCTTTAGATAATATTTTAAAAATATATGGAAAAAATTAGCCAACCAAAGTATTCTATAATTTATTTTTAAACAATATGTGATTTAAAGTTTTAGAGTTGATAAGTTACCTCCTAAAAACTTGAAAAATGACAATTTGTCTCATAAATATTAANAAAACAACTCAATTAAAATTTTGTCAAACTTTCTGAAGACCATAATGGGACGAATATGTATGATATATCAATTTTATATCACTTATTCATCGGTCATGATCAATAAAGAAGATAAGCGGCACACGGGAGCATAAGATTTTTATTTTGTTTTTTCGATAATTAAGATATCCGACTTTCAATTGAAAAAGTTCATTGAAAAGCTTAGAAAATGTGTTTTATAATGTAATAGGTTGTATGAAAATCCAATGGTGTAATTTTGGTTAGTTAACCAAAAAAGAATTTTGATTAGTAGTTAAAAAATGGTAGATTTAGTGAATTGTGTAACCCAAAAAAGACTAGATATATATTAATTTCTTATTAAATACAAAAAAGACTAGATATATATTAATTTCTTATTAAATACACACCTCAAGTTTTCATGAAGAAAGATAATATGTGGAATGACTACAGTCCCGTTGACGGAATGATTCCGTCAGTGTTTGTCACCGTAAATTATCTACACCACATAATCTACATGTGTATTCAACGGTAAAAAATACTGACAGAACCATCTTGTAACGGCACACTAACATTTTTCTATAATATGTTGGCTCCATTATGGAGCCAACAGCCAATGGGACAGCTCTATGTGGGACTGTCCCACATGACTCCAATGTGGGATAGCCCCATATGGAGCTGTCACATTGACTGTTGGCTCCTTAGCATAACTTGTCACCGCCCCCCAAATTACTAGTCACCGCCCCCCTTGGACAATTTTGCCCCTCTCATTTTTCGTAAACATCTCAGAGAAGTGTACGGTGAAATGTCGTCAAATTCCGAGGTACGAAAAAATTCGTGTCCGGACGTCGGTTCCGGACAGTTTAAAGCCCGTCCGGAACCGGCGGCCGGACGGCTTAAAGCCCGTCCGGAACCGGTGGCCGGACGGAGCAAATACCGTCCGGAAAGCACGGCCGGACGGACCGTGCCTGACCGGAACCGGCGGCCGGTCGGAACCGGTCCGTCCGGTCCGGCCGGCCGGACGGAATATTTTTTTTTTTTTTTTTAAATTATTATCATTATTATTATTAATTATTATTTTTATATAATTTATAATTTATAATAATTATCATTATTATTATTATTTATNAGTTCGGCTCAAAAAAAAAAAAAAAAAAATACCTTGTCGGAGAAGAATCCTTTGCCGAGGCCGTAGAATTTTTTCGACATTTTTTCGGATTTTTTTTGATGCTCGAATCGTTCGTTGAAGTTCGGAAAATTTAGAGAGATAAAGTTTAGAGAGATGAAATCCAAAAAAAGGTTAAGGGCAAAAGAGTAATTGGGGGGGCGGTGACAAGTAAAAGGGGGGCGGTGAATAGCAGTTGAGATTATGATTGAAATAATCCCACATATATATTTTCGTTCCCCAATACTTGCTTGAAATTCCAAATGAACAAAGCCAAAGCAAACAACAGCCACACCAGAAAAGTCAGCCAAAAGTTGAAAGAGCCATTTCTCTGATCTAAAGCATTAGATTCATGATTGAAAATGTATGGACGTGCTTTCAAGAAAAAAAAAATTACTTATTTTGACCGGTAGAAGCATAAAGCCAATTGGGGCAGACAATCCAATCAGTTGACTCGTTTTTAGTGGATACTTGTGTGGAACTGCAATAACTAACAATCACACGAAGCCCACATAAAACTCTAGAAGGACCAAGCTGCAATATAATTAGAATGTATTCATATTTAAATTTAAAAAAAAAAATACGATTTTCCTTTTAAACACAATAAAATTCCATAAGCGTCCACCACTGGAAATTGCATAATTGTAAAAAAAGAGCTAGAATTGTTATTCTTACTTTCTGACCTCCACAATTTGTCCATGAACAAAAGAAAATGAAGACAAAAGGAATATCACTATAGATCCATCCACGATTACAAGCATGTGTTACCAAAGTAAATCAAGAATGAACAGAAATTCAAGGTGTTTTCTTGCTATAGTATCAAAATTAACACCATTTCGAAAACATACAACACAAGATCCACGATTACACTGTAACATCTTTAGAAAAGAAGAATACCATAACTCCGCAAATCACGTGAATATTGAACAGGACTCGGGAGGCCGAGAGCATGGGAGGTTGATCATAAGTCATAACTATTAGATATTTCAATATAGTTCCATCAGTTGATGCGCAACATCTGCAGAAACAGTAGCAAGCATTATATTGATGGATAAAAATTAGTATCGCAAAAGCAGAAGAAGCAATAATAATTAATAATCACTAAGCACATTATGCACGAATTGCTCTGCCTTATTTGTCCAAATTTACTGATATCATCCACTTTCTTCCTGGTTTGAAAACATTTACCCTTCTTCTTCCTCCATTCTTTTCTACCCAAACAGTGCACCCGAAAAGGGTTGACTTGCTTCCACTGTGTTGTCTTTTGTACAGCATGTGAAAAACAACTATGATTTCATAGAAATAATAGCATTCACTTAAACAATACATTGAAGTCGTATTCATGACCATTTTTACTCTCTTAAACATCCAACCACTTCTATTCACTTGTTACGTACTTAAAGAAAAGCACTTACCGATGATTTGCATGTAGAAGCCATGTAAATAACTCATCAGAAAATAAATTAGGCTTCTTAGTAAGTTTACTTAAGAGTGTGAAAGTTTCTACCATAAGAAAAATGTCATTCAATCTAGTAACTTGGCGGGTTTCACAAATAAAATTTAAAAGTAAAAGAAAAGGATAAGTTGAAAAAGTAGCTCATCGAGTAAAAGTGGAACAAGTAATAGATCTAAAACTAAGACAACCCTACCGCTTTTAGAGTCAGATTAAATTACGCAGAATTAGAAAACAAACTCTGACAATCAAGAACAGTTAAAAAATATTATTTCTTAGCTACGAGCAATATTAATAAATCTCTTTTTTAAGTAATAGCAAACATTTCTTCATATTACAGGGGAACAGAATGTTTAAGGCAAATGCAAATGCTCAGAAAGAAAATGGTGCTTACCCCTTAGTACAGATGGTGGCGTATAAAACTCCTTCCAAACATTGTCAGATGAAGAAAGATTCAAATTTAAATATTTGGAAGCGAGGTAAGCAGCACCAGCAGCTATCTGGTGAGGTTTGAATTGGAGCCAAAGTGAGCTCCTAAGCCTGCCGAAAAGAAAATGAAGTTCAGAAATACGGAAGAAGTACTCAATAACAGATAAACAACACCAAACAATTGATCTTACAGGGTCTAGAGCTGATTGAATATGTATTTGGCACAATCATAGAACAATTAGTTCAAAGAAGTTAATTTCATAAAATAAACAATTTTCCAAGTAAAAGCGAACACAAAACAAATTTTCCTTACCAACAAATAAAGCAGCGAGTGTGATGGAAAAATCCAAGATTCTTCAGCAGTATGTTGATTTGAGTACACCCTAATATAGAGTACTTAGCACACCATCTACACATACAACTTTGCCGCCATAATATACCAACACCGTGTTGATTTGAATGGCCATAAATAATACAAGCAAGCTAAAACCTCCGGAGCAAGGCCAAGCCTCCTCAAAAGTTTGAATCGCCAAAAACTTGAAACATGCAAGTTTCATGCCGTCAGACTTGATAAAATAGATATTGCTAGCCCACCATACGTTTACATTAATATATATATATATATACTACACATATTAGATACAATATATTTTATATTTATAATTATTCATCCCCTCTTATCTTAGTTTTCTTTTCTTCTATATTTCCCTCTTTGTATAATACATATATATATATATATACATATACAGCATTTATGATATATAATATATGCGTGTGTGTGTGTGTGTTTATTTTAATAAATATTATTGCAACAAAACACCCCAATATGAACAAATGTCTGTAATTTTTCCACATTTTGTAAGTACAGTACTATAGAATAGAGTGCGATAATACATTCTCCTTATCAGAGAAAATGGTGCGTTATATGCATCTCAAAGGTATCACTATATCCATTTGTTGACAAATCATGTTTCTAAAATAAGAAACCTAAATGATTTTCAACAACAAATACTAGATAATAGAAACACATGCATCATTTGGCCTCATGACAGTGAGTCTAAAATCAAACTTAAACCAGGATTCTTTCTTACTACACTAGAAAAGGACATTCTCAAGCTTGATCTAAATGAAGAACTTTTCATTATACAAAACGGTTTTCAATATACAAAACATTTGTTCGGCAGAAAGTTAATTTGTACTAGAAAGTCGAGAATAAGCACTATTGTATAAAACCAACAAGAAGAACACATAAAATCGTGATGACATAACTGGAAAAATAGGACTTTCCTTGCACAAGCATCAGTGTACTGATAGCCATCCAAAGCTAACACCAAAAACAGGAATAAAAATAAAAAATATAAAAGTCCTACATGATCAAAATGACAGCAAAAAAAACTTCTGCAGAATAAAATAATATATTAACTTGTTTAAGACTGATATNAGTTACTTAGCCTGAAGAAAGCACTTTTGATCAACAGCCAACAGACGTTTAATATTCATATAGGCACTTGTTGACGGAGACCAATAACCCAGTAATATAATTAGCAAATTCTGACAAAAAATATCACTGCCAACACCTACAAATAGTTTCATCAACTATTACTAAATTTCTACCTGCATGTACCAAACCTCAATTTTGTGCCCCCAAGCATCTAAAGTAAGTTCTTTTTTCCCGAGCTAGCTACAAATTCCACATATTATTGATAAAGATAGATGACAAATAACTCAATATTATAGGATCTAAAGGTAAACTGTCTAAAGAGAATCATCTTATCAACCCCAACCCACACCCCACTCCAGCTGCCCCAAAACAAGATAGTAGTAACGCACGATAATATATAAATATTCTGAGAATAGTCATCAAAATGCTTGTTGTGTTCCACACTAATAAACATAGTCCATCTCCCTCTCTCCATCTCTCCAAATTCCTCCTACAGTTGCAGTTAATCATCGCCCTTCTTTCCCTCTACAGAAGGGTGGCAGAGCCTATGACAAAAAACTTACTTTGGACAGCCAAAATAGGTTATGTTTCTGAAACTATGACGGCTTGGAGGGAATTGAACAAGTAAAAAATATAAATGGAGGTTACTCGGTAGTCGAAAAAAGAAGGGAAATTATCTGAAGAGTTTTACGATAGTGAACACCACAATGTCTGTAACATGGGTACAAGAGAGGATGAAGAATGGCGAAGAGAAAATGTCTGTAGAAGTTTGGAACATAAATTGTACAAAGAGAGGAAAGAAATTTGAGTCGAGACTTTGCAGCCCATAACCAGTAAACAGGACAGTGGTAACAAGAAACAACTCAGCAAATATCTTTAAAAATTCCTCAGGCTATACTCATAGGCATGGCATATTGAAATGAAGTAAATGCAAACGTATATCCCATAGTAGGATTTCCATATGGGCACATATCAGGGCATACAATGGACAAAATTATTAGTTATCCATGAAAGTAACTTCTATATCCAACGGAGGAGCATGTTGTGAAGGTGTCAGCATGGAAAAGGCATCCAATATCTTTAGTTCAACTTCAGATGAAAAACAAAACATTTGATGAACAGCACATCAACCGCCAGCTATTAATATCATAAGGTGTGCATGCTAATCCTCTATAGATCCTGCAATTATATGCCAATCCAAAACATCAATATATCATGCCAGGATGATGACAGAGTACGAGACAAAAAAGCAGTAAGAAAGTTGCATGCAATGCAATAACAAAGAAGCTATAAAGTTGATTACAAGTGATTGCCACCGTTGGTTGATCAATAAATGCCAGAAACAATGATTTAAATCTGACAGAACAACAATACTAGCCCTGCACTCGAAGTCTAAAAGTATCTTTACTGGTAAGTTCTACATCAAATCATATTATCAGTCGGTTCAGGTTCTCACTGCAAAATAGCATTTTAAATTATTATACTTTTAACAAATGGACTTACCCTTCACTGATCAAGCTCAATGCCAGGTTCACAAATCCAGAATGCGGAAAACCTAACTTTTGAAGAGTGGATGTCAATGATTCATAGGGATGCTGCACACCTAGCTCAAAATTTAAAGTTGTCAAAATCAATTGCTCAGCCTCCAGTATCCGCTCCCGATATTGCTCGAACCAATCCTGTTAGGCAAATGATGGAAAATTAATAATCAATCGTATCAACAACATAAATCACATTTATAATTTAAAAAGGAGAACAAATTTATATATAAAAATGAACGGAAAAGAAAGAAAGTAAAGAAAACAAGACAAACAAATTGCTGCATCAAAAAACTTACTTTGGCGTTTTTTCTTTCCTTAGTCATATGACTCATATTTGGCTCGAAGCAAAATCATATTTCACAGCAACACCTCACTGTTTCTCACATGCTGCTAAATCTTTTAAGCATTTTTCAAGAACTACGAACAGCATGTATATTTTATTCCAACAACGTGCAAACACATTTTTGAAATTGCATCTATGCACGAGAAAAGCTTTACTTTCAAGTACCTTCTGAATATTCTGGATGTTGTGTAGATAATAAGAAACAGAAGACCACTGATTAGACAGTGGTTGAAGATGTCTACAAATATCCATACAGGAAAAAGAAAGTGATAAGTTTGTTGGAAAAATGTACTTGGAAAAAATATTACTGCGGCCATGTAAAGAAGAAAAATACCATATCCTTTTAAATTTAATTATCATAGAATGTATACAATTGAAACATGCTAGTTCTTGGCTTCTAGAATTCTGATCAATGCTAAAAAATTTAGTAAGTGTAAATTCCTCAAAGCAAGAAGTCACTTACAAGAGGCAGCATGAATGAGAGAGTAGCAAACTCCTGACCATGAAGAATTTCAGAAGACACCTTTAGTACATCATTAAGTGCGCGTGGTGTCTCCTCTGACTTCGAGGCAAGAAAAAGTGTGGCAGTAGCTATTAACTGCAGCAAATAAATAGTTTAATTAATCAGTTTTTATATCAACACAGCGACAGACTAACCGAAATCACAGGGAAGAAAAAGCCCTGCAGATTTAAAAAGGTCTCCACTCAGGATAATATTGTCACTTATCTCATTTTGAAAAGATGAGTTTTTAGGTATATAAAAGAGCAACATACAAATCTGTCTTGAGACGCGTGCGATCGACGAACAAAAAAGCGATGGCACAGAACCATTGCAGTCCCAATAGTTGTCTGAGGTCTGCAAATGCCCAAAAAATAAATGTCACTATAATATTAACTCCTCAACCGACTTCTCGCGAGTATCTTGCAAAATTATAGATAGCTTACAGATCAAGCCAGATCCCGAGATTCTGAAGGAATGCACAATACGAGTATCTGAGACGCGTCTCATGCAGCACATCAATGCCATCTTTTCTTGAAGGAGAGCACCTCTCTATCTCGTCCCTTGACATAAAAACCACTTCATCATCCTCAAATTCCAATCGATTGCGTTTGGAGGGAGCTGAAGCATAAGTACTGGAATCACTTGCACCAATAAAAGCCGAACTGCTGTCATGGACTACAGAGCTGTGGCAGAAATATCTGGAGAACTGATGAGGTACCCGTTGCCGAAGAACAGCATGATTTTGAAGGCCACGTCCACAATAGAGTAGTTGCTGATAGGGTCTCCGAGTGCTTTCACAAGAGAAGTCTGAAAACTTTCTTCTTTTTGAAGGAGGTACAGCTTCAGGCCAGACGCCTTCATAACTAGGTCCACACTGCATTGAGCTTGTGGAGAATTCAGTGTAGGGGTCAGGATTCTTTGCGTAAAAATTTGAATCATATAGGTGGTTATCATATCTCCCGCTGTAGTTCGCAGCAGCTGTTGCTCTGACGCTCATGTTCCTGTTGGACTTTCCACCACTGTAAAAGTGATGACTTTTTGGTCTATAAGGTTGTGCAAGAGACATAACTCCTATCCATATCAGAGTAAAGAACATATATATTAATAAGTCAGATAGGATGAAAGAGATTAAACAAGTTAAGCCACAGATTTATCCTCGTGTTATTGGTCCATGTGTGGTAAAAACGATACACGAAATAAAAGCTGTACTCTACAATGGCATAATGTCATGTCTGTGTCAAGAAGAAAATTGAGTACTCATAACTGAAGCTCGGATGCATAAGAAAGAGATTATAACATCTAAATAAAATCCATTCGAAGTGAGAAAATTATAAACGAGAAATGCTTCCAGGTGTCGAGCCGGGTATATATACCCGATGACGCATCCATAATATCTTAATTGTCATATGTCAATAAAATTGCAAATTAACATTTGTACGTGCTGTACATGGTATATCCTCAACCTCTTAAACAGAGCTACAAAAAGACCTGTGCATGATATAACTCAATTTCAGCCGTGACTGATCAAGAAAAATCATAATTCTCCATATCAGATCAGCTGGACTCACTGGATCAAAAAATTCAAAATTAATACAAACGCTCATCTTCATTTCATCGAAACACCTGATTCAGGAAATAATCTCCAAACTGTGGTCACATGAGCTGGAAAACTCAGCTAGATAATAGCGCACAAACCAATGTCCAGACATATTACTAACAAAATTTTCCACAACCAGATCAAAATCAACTCCTTTTGGCCACCGCTAAGTACATAAATACATATATATATATATATATATATATACATACATACATACATACATACAAAACGAGAGTTATATTTCAACGGCATATAAATCTTAGTATAAAAAATGAATTTTACCTTGGCAGCACGTATGGCGATCAAACCAAAGATATGGGACGACACATATAAAAATCTTCTGTTTAGGGTATCGGAACTCGGAAGGGGGAAAAGGTGGAATTAATTTTCAAAATCGGACCAGCGGTCTACCGACGACTATGACTATTAGGATGTTTTCAGCCGATCAATACCTTTTTCATTTTATTTTCTATTTGCTTTGAGCAGATTCAGATATAAGAAACTCAATTGCTATTCACGGCTCCCTTTTACTAGTCACCGCTGCCTCCATTTATACTTTTGCCCTTAACCCTTTTCAGACTCTATCTATCTAAACTTTCTATCTTTCTAAATTCCCGAACATTCAACGAGCGATTCGAGCATCGAAAGAAATCCGAAAAAACGTCGAAAAAATCCTACGGCATCGACAAAGCGTTCTTCTCTAGCAAGGTAATTTTTTTTTTACGCATGAATAATTTTATTTTTTTTTATGAACCGCGTCCGGCCGTCACCTCCGGACGCGGCGGCGCCGTCCGGCCGTCAGTTCCGGACGGCGCAAATTGCGTCCGGACCGGCCGGCCGGTCGGCCTTTAAGTCGACCGAGATCGGCCGCCGGACACTGTAGAAAGCGGACGAAATACGAGGCCGGTCGAACCGAACCGGACCGGCCCCGTATAAAATCATATTTATTATGTGTTTGTAGGAGAAATTTGAGTTACCGATGATAAAAAAATTGAAAGATAAATGGGTAAGATATGCTGGGGAACGTTGGAGATGTTTCAAAACCAGTCTCAATCGATAAATATTTGGATGTAAACAGGATGATGAGCTCCTATATGTCAGGGTTTTTGGACTTTCTTGATAAAGATACTTGGAAACGCTTATGTTGCATCATGTGTGACGCCTGAATTTTTGGTAAGTTAATTTCTTAATTAGTAATTTAGCTAATGTGGTCTGTTAGTTTTTTATACGATAATTAAATTTAATATTATTCCAATTATACGTTTATGCAGGAAAAAAGAAAAAAGGACTAGAAACACAATAAAAAAACAAGTGTCCTCATATATTGTCTCAAGGGGTTACAGGAAAAAAAAAAAGAAGATAATGGCGGAGAAACGCAAGTCCATGAATAAAGCCTCATTAGATCCCTCTGTCGTTGTGAACCCTCCATCTCCACCCTCTCGCCACGAGTTATGGAAAAGGGCGCGGGTGACGCCAAATAGAAATTATACCTACGAGGAGGCTAAAATTGTTGGTGACAAAATTGTAAGTAACTAGTGATATTTAACTTAATCTATTCATCTTTCCCCTAGAATGAATTTTAAATATGGTTTGTGCTCATCACAGGATGCATTGGAAGAACAATCCTCTTAGGGAAGCTTCAAACCTTGTGGAAGAAATGACATTCTAGCAGTAGCAATAGGTAAGGATGAGCATCATGGTTGTGTAAGGGGAGTCAGAAAGGGTGTGGGCATCTGTGACTATTTCGGACGTGCAAACTGTCCATGTACAAGTACAGGAGTGGTATCAGAAGAGCAGATGAGTGACATCGTATCTCAAGTTACAGAGCAAGTACAAGAGAAGATGAGAGCAGAGATGATGATGATGATGATGATGGTCGGTCATCTGACAACCAGTTCACATATCTCACCATTAGTCACGAGCACGAAAGGGATTTTTGCTCCAACTACATATGTGCACAAAAATGCTCTGAATGTGCACAAAGATGATGAGGAATATGAGTTGTACGTGGAGGATCCACAGAGGCATTTAGTGGCATACGGTCGTCTCCACACTTTGGAGCTAACCATGCACCATCGGAAATTGAATGACGATCAAGTGCCAACCATGCACCATCGGAAACTGAATGACGATCAAGTAAGGATTGTTGTATCACGGGTTATAGTTAGAGATGCACGAGTGCCTTATCCGACAGATGAGGTCACTATTGTGGAAGAAGCACCAAATCAATTCATTGCTTGGCCTAAAAAGCTAGTGGTGCAAATTATGAAGGTAAATACATTTCATAGATATATTTGCTAAAAATATTCTTCATGTTGTTTACAATATTAATACTCTTATCTTTGTTTCTTTTGTGTAGCGTACACAAATGGATCCAAAACCCATAACTCAACTTGACACTGATGTGATTAAAGCCATGTGGATAGCAGCGGCTGACATTACACAACCGATTCATATACCATTGGAGGTAGCAATTGTCGGGACGAAAATGGATTTATATGTATATCGAAAGGATATCATGGAGCTCTTACAAGATTACAAACTTTGTGTATCTATAGTGCAGGTTTTTAATATGTGAGATTTTAACTAATTTTATCATTTTATATTGATTGTTGTGTGAATTATATGCAATTAAATATTATTTTTGTTTTTTATTTCACAGGTACTTGTACAAAATATTGAAGGACTCTGGGAGAGAAGGTAAGTTTGGATTGATGTTTCCACTCTTAATCCAAAACATTGGCAAGAGTAAGGAACACTCAGCGGCGTACATTCAAACGAGACTTATAGAAGAAGATTTGGAATGTTTTCTTGCACCGCATATTTTTTTTTTCGAAACGGAAAATTCATTGACTAAAACTCGTAATTACAACTGGCTAACTAACCGATATAAGAGGACTACACAAGGCACCATAAATACCACAATACACACTACAAGGCTAAAAAACTAAAAAAGAAAATAAAGAGCTCCCAACAGGAGAATAACACATTCCCAACAGGAAAATAAACAACCACAAAACAAACACAAAAACACCCACAACAACTGAAACAGAAAAAAACACACCAAAAAAGAACCAAAAAACGAGCAAAGCTCTCCCATCAACCGGCAACAACTCCGACACAACACCACACAAGACGAGAGCTAACCAGGACACCTCCATGAAACGCCATACTTGGGACGCAACCTATCCACTCCCTTCACCAAAAGATGACGGCTAACATGGATCTACCCGGAATGAGCCAATGGCACACCACAGAGCCGCACCCGGAAAGACCATACCAACCCTTACCCCCCCCCCCACGACCCCGACTAGAACCCTCTACACAGGTTGAAAGACTCCAACCAGAAGAAAACCCCATCTCAAACCCTAGGAGACAGGAAAATCGGGGAGAGGAGTCGGCATCGGCCTCAATCCAGCCCATCGGAGTTCTAATGGACGGGACCCGCCGCCCCACCCTTACCATCGGAGAGCCGCCCGAGGACACCACCGTAGCCGCCTAGGAAGAGGGGAAGCGCTACGCCGGGGAAGACGAATCCTTCAGAGGAAAGGAAAGCGGAGGCTACGCACGGGCCGGTCATCTATGGAGGTGATCGGAGTTCCAGCTGCATGGATGCAACAGAAATTTGACGACGGCTAGGTTTTCTGAGCGAGGATTTGGGAAAAATTGGAGAGAGAGAGAAACGAGCAATTTGAAAAAATTTCTTGCACCGTATATTAGCAAATAAGAAATAGTTTTTTCATAATATAAACATACTATGATTGGCGCATAAGAAATTAATATTAAAATTGTGTATCTTAGTTTTCTTAATATTAAAATTGTGTATCTTATTTTGTGGTATGTCAGGGATCATTGGCAACTAATTGTTATTAACCCAAGAAAAGTACGGTGGCCAACTAATTGTTGTTAACCCAAAAAAAAGTATGGTGGGTTGGATATGTTCCTTATCGAAAAAGCCTAAGACTGATTTGATGGACAAAATCAACACGTATGTTTGAAATTAGTATTCAACATTTTATTTTCACATGATTAACATTTGATATTTTCTTTTCACTTAATTTTAAATATAATAATCGGGTCAGGGCACTTAGAGCATGCAAAGTCATGAAGGGGCACCATACTCAGAAAATGAAGAAGCCGACATGGGTTTATCTAAAGGTGCATATATTTCTCAAACAAAGTCAATATAACTCCTATGTGTTTGTGTTTTTTCATTTGGTAATTATGATAGTACTAGTCAATATAACTCTTTCCTGTCGAATTTCTATGCGTATACGAGAGCATGTTCCATAATTTTAATAGTCTTGTGTGGCAGTCAGTATTCTTGCTAAGTAAATGTGGTCATTTGTTGTATGTTTTGATTATTATATAATTTTTTTATTATTTAAGTGTCGCCGAAAAAAAGAAGGTGAAGAATGTAGGTATTATGGTATGTGATATATCCTGGAAATCATAAAACTCGACGTTGTTGACGGATTTGAAAGGGTAATTTTGAATAATAATAATAAAACTCTTTAGATATCGAGATTATATTAATTTATAGTAAGTATTATGTTCTTCTAGTCTTGATTTATTGTTATTTATGGTTTTTCAATTAGGTGTTTGATTTGGAAGAAGCATACTTGGAAGAAGAAATATAAGCCCCTTTGGTAGATAGCGGATTGAAGATAAATTAGCGGATTGGACTTAATTGAGAGGTTTGACCCGTCAAATCCGCTATTGAGCTTGTTTGGTAAATAGCTTATTTGATAAGCTTTTTGGGCCCAAAACTCTAATTTAGGAAAAACTCATTAGAGCAGCTTTTTGAGGATAGAGGATTCACAAGTGAAATCATATACTTGGAACTTTTTAATTTGTCTTATTTATTTTACAATTTACATTGGTTTATGGTACTAATAAATAATAATATATCATTTACATAATTAATTTATCTATCAAAAATGTAAAATTCATAACTTATTCATCAAGTATTAGTAAATTTTTTAGAAAAATAATATATTTATAAATTACCAACTAAAAGAATATTAAATATTTTAATATATTATTATTAAAATAATACACCCTAAATAATAAAATGTTCTTATTGGTCATTTTGCAATGTCAAACAGCTATAAACTTTCAGCTATTTACCAAACACTTATTTAGAAAAATAACTTCTTCATCAAGTGTTAGTAAATTTAAAAAAATAATAATATATTTATAAATTACCGACTAAAAGAATATTAAACGTTTTAATATATTATTATTAAAAGAATACACCCTATATAATAAAATGTCCTTATTGGTCATTTTGCATTGTCAAACAGCTATAAGCTTTCAGCTATTTACCAAACACTTATTTAAAAACCGCTAATGCAATCCGCTGGTCAAATCAGCTAATATAATCCGCTATCCGCTAATCGCCAAACAAGGCCTTATGATATAGAGATACAGTGGACCAACTATTTTCTTGATATCACCTCATTGACAAAGTAATTGTAGTGCCCCGTTCGATTTATAGAATTTTTCGGATTTATTCTATAAATCGACATTTTATTTTATTTGCTATGCCTTATATATTTTAATACTTGCTTTTATTTTATATTATTATGTGCTTAGATGATAATATTATTATAATGTGCTAGCTCGATTATATTGTTAATTATTTCGTTCGTCGAATCGGTCAGAGGATTACGGTTTTATCGTGTGGCGTTAATTCCTATCCGTTCTCATTAATTTCTCGAGCAATTGAACCGAGCTTGGGACCATTATTTCCAGCCCTCATATAGCTCTTATTCGACCCTTATTGCCCAATAAAACCGGTCCATTGCCCATGTATTGAACCGGCCCACAACTTGATCCAATTGGATAATTTTTAATTCAAATTCAAAGTGTTGAAGGCTAAATTGAGAGAAAAATCGTAAGCTCCTACATGCCTTTAGACCGGCCAATTAAGGCCATAAACCCCTTCCTTCATGTTCTCATATATGGTAATAATATTACTCCTTAATCTTCCCTTTAATGTTGGATAAATCCTTCCTCTTTTCACTCATACTAGAGTGCATCCCGTGTGATGCACGGACGGACTTATTACTTAAAATTTTTTTAAACTCTTATTTTAAACATAATTATTTACATTTAATATCTCATTATTGCAACAAAATAAATTCAAAATATAAAAAATTATATCTTATTTAATTATTTGAATATAATGAGTGTCCCCAACCAAATCAATAACATCCAACACATGATATATGATAAAAATAATTATATGAATCGTCATGGTTCTTAATATATATATATATAGGTACAATTAGATTTTAATTTTTTTTTATCATATTTTTAAACAAAAAAAAAACAGATTTTAATATTGATATGCACGTTTGACAAAATAGGAGATTATTATTATGGTATTGATACACATGTTTCAGTATTTTTTTATTAAATTGCCAAAATCAGATTTGTAAGAAAAAAAATCGATATTGATATACACGTTTCAACAAAATAGAAGATTACATTTTTGCTACTGATGCATACGTTTCGATCTTTTTTAGAATGCCAAAAAATAGATTTGTGGATGTCTCGAGAAAAAAAGAAATGAAATCGAAAGTTATTTTGAAAAAAAAAAACCCATAACAAAAAGTTCTATAAATGTTGACATATTGAAATTGAAAATAATCTATTAGATTTGAAAATTATCCGCCCAAAATCAGGCCTATACATATCGGAGCAACAAAATCCGGCCAAAATACGTAACTGCTCACATAATAAAAAAAATTCCATTGAAGCATTGGACAATATTGAATTCCAAAAAATGTAAGAAAAAGATTATTTTCGATTTTCATCTCTCTTTTCCTTCTCTATCGTGCTTCACGTTTTTCCATCCCTTCTTCCCTTTTGTTTCTTCTTCCTCATTCTTCTTGTTCTTCATCTTCAAACATCACGAATGCAAAAGAATAAATTATTGAAGTTACACTTGGAGTTCTTCAGCAGCCAACTAAGATGTTCCGCAAAGGCACCGCACAACTGCAGTATTTCAGGCTCAAATATCATAAAAAAAAATTATAAAACAACATTAAAAAAAATACCAAAACAACTATTTAACAACATAACAACAACTTGCCGCATCATCAAATCCATCGTTCGATCAGACACAAAATTCAAAGAAGTTTGGATATTAAGATAAATGGACATACTAAACAAATGAGCGAAAATTTGAAGAAAGACAACCATGTTTGGTTTTTACCAAACTGATAATGAAAATACAAAGGGTCCCATATTTGAATAACATTAGCGAAGATATCATACATTTTGAACCAAAAAATCCAAGCTACACCAAACAGCAACGAATCCCATATTTGATCATCTTAACCTTTAAAAACCCATTTTCTTTTGAAGCCACCATAAATTTGCTTCAAACCAAGCATGATTTCGTCCAAGCAACAAATTCGCTCCAAAATTTAACAATAAACACAAAATCAGGTTTTAATATTATTTCTAGAAAAAATTTACACAACCCAAGTCCTCTATACGTTATCATGAAATAATTTTGATCTAAAAATCCCAAAAAAAAAAAAATGGAAATAGAAAAGGAAACCCATCGCAATTCATCTTCCATTATTCTGTCCCTTCATTTTTTCTTGTGAAAAAGGATAGTCAAAACCTTGTTAATAAGGGGGAAAAAACTAACCATCACACATTTGCTAAAATCAAAACTCATATACCAACAAACGCATGTCACATGGGCCTTCGGTGGATGCTCAGAAAATCACTGCAGATGTCGTCGTCCCCGTTGCTGGTGGCGCGTCTCATGGGGTTGGAGGATTAGGGCTAGAGATGCGTCGACGCTCACCGCAGAGGCAACTGGTTCTTCCTCGAGATAATTCTCCTCTTGCTCTCCCAATCGGTGGGATCTAAAATTGAAGTATTTGGGGATGCAATTGTTTGAAATTATTTGTTATCGATCTACATGAATTAGTTCAGAAATGAGAAATTGGATTCAATTTTTTAGAGAGATAGAGATGCACGAAATATATCAAGAGGAAGCAAAAATATTGGAACAACAGAGAGAATGAAAACCACTAACTGGAGAAAAATGAAAATAAAATTAGCGTTTTTGACTTAATAATAAGCTAGTCCGATAATGTATATATTATTTTGAAAACGGTGGCTAGTGTCTTTTCTTTATTTCAACAAAATCCAGCCACCAAAAAAATTGATTCGTCTTATCTTATTGTTAAAAATCAGGAACAAAAAGAATTAGAATTTATCCCATATGAAAGAAATCTCATCCAAAAAAAGGAAGTCAAATATATTGCTAAAATAAAAATTTGTCTTCCCAAATCAAAAGGAACTTGAATTTATCCGATATGGAAGGAATCTCATCCAAAACATATTGAACTCATCCAAAACATACTGAATTTCGGAATGAAAAAATTTCAAACTTCCGAAAAAATTTCAAACAAAATTTTAGGGGGAAAAAATGATTTGAGCGGTAAAGTGAAATAATTTTTCAAACATTTTTTCTTCTCTCTATTATATAGTAATAGATATCCCACGCACGCCCTCTCCTCTCCCTTAGCAATTTTTCTGAAATTTCTCTCCCTCACACCACTCTTCCTTCACACAAAGAACCAAAAGAAAACTTGAAGGAGAAAGTCCCAAAAACAATCGCCACCCTCATTACATCTCTCTCTCGGCCATTCTCTCGGCAATCTTCCCTCATTGTCCGCCGGCTCCAGCCTTCTCGAGCAGCCCTTACACGCCTCGCCAACAGCCATCGTCATCTCAGGCCGTGGAAAACAGCCTTCTGTCCATGTTGTCCGACCGAGCCAACCGTTCACGCCCACGGGAGCTGAGTCGCGTGCCTAGCTGTCAAGTCCGATTGGGATCCGATTTTCAGATAGTGTGTAGATTCCCAAAGACAGGTAAGCTTTCGAATTCCTTTTCGTGCTCGTATTCATTTTCTCGTCATGTTATATCATGCTCGTTCAATTGAATTTCGTCGGATGATCGATGTATATATCGGTTCGTATACTCGTTATACTCGTTGTGTTGCTTTATGAGAAATTGACGTGGAACTGGAACTCTCTCTTGTTATGGTGAATCGAATCCTCTTTTAGTTTTGTTTATTGTTGAGGTTTTATCGAGTAAATAGAGCCTCATTTTGTATCCGAGCCCTTATCTAGTGTTGATTGATGTTCGTTTAAGTGTTGAGCTTGAAAACCATATTTTTGACCCTTGTGTTGATTGCTGTTCTTCACCATTGAAACTCGGTCGAATGATTTTGAACTCTTCTAGTGAATTAAAATTCAATCTCTTATGTTTCATCTAGAATAAGAATCATGTTATTATCATCTTTATTCTGAGAGTTATGGCTAAAATTTGACGATGGCGTGTCCAGTTTTTCTGATTTTTCAGTTTTGTGGTCTGTATTCCTTGCTGTTTTTGAACACTGAAACCTTGTCGTCTCTTTCGGAAGTCTTCACATGAATTGTAGCTCAATCAGTTATCTTTCAGGAGAAAAACGAATTAGATGATTATCAGTTTTGTAGTGAGAGTTATGTCAAAAATTTGATCGTTGCGCAGTCAGTTTTTTGTTTTAATCGCAGACATTTTAGTCTGTTGTTTTTGATATTTTTTGCCTGTTTCGGGTGACCTGGGAATTTTAATGTCTTCAAATTATTTGTATTATTTTCTCTTAGATTTCAAATGGCACAAGATTCATTTACATTTTGTACAAAAAGATACGTTCGAAATACGAACGTCGTGCAATCAGTTTTTCTGAAAATTGACAATAGGTTTGTTGTGTAAATTTGATCTATTTCAGCCCTTTAACTTACCCGAATGCACTCAATGTCCATATGAAATTTGTAGTGCCGTCTCTTAGCTTTCTGTTAGTTCAAAGATTATTTCAAAATATTTTCTATAGCAAAAGTTACGCTCATTTTTCGGGGACTGCGCATGAAATGTTGCTGCAGATTTTTGGCAACAGCAATTCTCTTGTGTCAGTTGAAATTTGACCCTTTAAAAGCCCTCTTCTATATTTCATATCTAAATGAAAGTTTTAGTTCTGTGTCTTGAGATTGTTTTCGAGAAAGAATCACTTTTATTCGATTTTTGTACCAAAAGTTATATTCAAAATAAAATCGTTGCGCATAAAGAGTTACCCATTTTTCCGACAACTTGGTTTTTATGTTTTCTCTTGCCCGTTCTCGAGTCATTTGATACGTTTCCGAGCCGAACCTTAATTTCAACCGCGTGACCATCGTTCCGAGTCTTGTTCTAATCCTATGAGAGTTCCAAATTTCACAAGATTTCCACAAACTCCTTAATCGATGGATTTCAATTAAGTATGAATTTCTGTTGAAATTCTGAGTTATCGAGATAATTATTATGAGGATTAGCTTGATTAAATATTGTATGTATTTTCAGGAGGTGATACCTCGACTTACGTACGACTGATTACTTGCTATTACCTACCCGACTTCCAGGTGGGTGTTTATAAATTACTATGCCATAATTCATTATAATTGCTAGATATTATAATCAATGTATTTGTGTGAACCATATAACCTTCGATGTGTGCGGTTTGGACCTTCAATACGGTTATCCCCGTCGTCGTGTGCGGTTTCGACCTTCGACGGTGCCTATTGATAGGCAGTCTCCCTTAGCCTAATGACATGCCTTGTCGTTGTGTCATATGTGTGGTCTCGACCTTCGACATGTACTCCTATTGTTGTGTGCGGTTTCGACCTTCAGTGACTTTTTAGGTGTGCACATGAGTATTATATGGTTGATAGGAGATGTGATAATATTATTGATTCATGTTCATGCTGCGATTCTATTATCTGTTATTATATTGTATTGATGTGCATAGTGGCGAGCTTGTGGTTTGCTCGCCACATCACGTTTTTGTCTGGGGTACGGATAAAAATGGACCAAATTTGATTAAATTATTAAATTATTGGACCCAGTTTGAAAGTAGTCAATGACGGGGTGGGTTTTAGACAGTGGCCAACTTATAGGAACAATTTTGAAATTTTGCCCATAGAATCTTATTTGTAGGGAAATGCTACATTGCCCATAGTATTTTTTTTATTTTTATTTGTTGTCCACCTAGTTGTAAACTAGGTTGGCAATGTATCATTTTTCTATTTTGTATATTGGGTTCGAAGTCCAACCCATATAAAAAGATATTTTTTAATATGAGGTGATTCATTCACCCGATATATCAGGAATTCTATAATCTGGCTTTCCAGATGTCTATTCTAGATGGGATGAGTCATTCACCGTATATAAAAAGTTTACTTTCTATATATCGTATTGTCCGATATAAAAATATGACACTTATTATATGAGTTGAAACTATATAAAAGTTGAAACCAATATAAAAAGCATTTTTTCCACTAGTAATTGAATAGTACCTCAAAAATGTTTAATAATTATTATTACATTAGTGGGATTTATAAAAAAAAATTAAGATAAAACTAATATTAATTTTAATAAGAAATTTCGTTCATTTTATTTTAGTTAGAAAATTAATTTTTATTGATGATTCGATAATAAAACAAAACAAACAAATAAAAAAAAAATAAAATCATATATCCAATCTCACTACTTAGATCAACCAAACCCAACTATAAAAATAATTGCCATAAAAAAACAGGGTTAGGTACAGTTCCCCAAGTCTTACTTTGATATTTTAATTGTAATTGTTTTATACTTTCCCCTATTCATAAATTCCTCCAACCCCATATCTCTCTCTATCCTTCTCTCTCAAGTCTCAATTGAAAAATTAAAAATCTCTCCGGTGATGTAAACCCATCCACCCACCGCCACCATGGGCCAGCGCCGCCAAAAGCGCCACCACCTTGCCACCAAGTCCTACACCCTCCCTTCCTCCCCCACTCACTCCTCCTCCTCCTCCGAATTTGAGTTCACTGTCTCCGCCGCCCCCCGGAAATCCTCCGCCGCCGCCGCCGCCGCCGNCCTCCAATTGCCTCTCCATGGTCCGCGCCCTCCTCCTCTCCTCCGCCTCCACCTCCACCTCCTCCTCCTCCGACACCACCACCACCCGCGACTCCACCGCTTCCCGCTCCGACTGCTGCTCCTCCTCCGGCCGCCCCAGCTCCGCCGCCGACGACCTAGAACTCAAGCTCCTCACCGCAGGCCCCAGATCCAAGCCTTCGTCCACGACGTCCAAGTACTTCTCCCTCCCCAAGCTCTTCCGGAAAGATCATAAGCGGCACGCGCCGCCGCCGCCGCACTCCGTTGGATCCGCAGCCGTGAAGCGCGTGAGCTCAGGTGCGAAGGAAATGATACGCAGGTACCTGAAGAAAGTGAAACCCCTGTACGAGAAGCTCTCACAAAAACAGAAATCCTCTCCTCCGCCGCCGGCGGCGGCGGCGGCATCAAGAATCACGGCGGCGGATGATAATAAGGAAAGATGCGGGCAGGCCAGCATCTTACAATCTTTTTCCGGGAATCTTAGGTTGTACCCTGTTAGAGCTCGAAGCTACGTGTCGAGCTGCCCGTCGTCAATGGGGTCTTCGCCCAGCCACGCCAAAAGCGGGTTTGGGTACGGATTCGGGTGCTCCAGACCGGGTCGGTTCGGAATGTACAACACGGAAGCTTCGTCTATGGAGGAGCTGCAGAGCTCGATTCAGGGTGCGATTGCCCATTGCAAGAACTCCATGCTTCTCAATAATAAGGTTATGGTCAGTAATGAAGTTTGAATTGATGACATGGAAATATGACAAAATAATAATAATAATAANTCAGTCTGTTATTTTATTTTTGCTTGTTCGTTGGTAGACTATATAATATGCAGTCACTTCATGACAGTAGTGAACTTCGATGCTTTGATATTTAATAATTAGTGTCAATGTCAATATTTTCCTTTTCTTCTGTTTGGTACGTATGTAACTATGTATTTATATGGTCAGTTAGAAAAATAAGACTTTGTTATTAACTTTAGTCCATTCATTTTAAAACTAAGTTTGTATTCTTACTTATTTGTACGATTAAATTATATTGGAAATATATACATATATAATAGGATGAATATATATTAATACACTGTTACATAATATAATACATAAGTATATATTAAATTTATATTTAAATATAAAATAAAAACGCACCCAATAAAGTCCAGTTAACACCAAGGTTCTAAAAACCGGACTGATCATCGAATCGGTCAAACTACTTACTCAATAGTTCACTCGTTGGACCAGTAATTGAACCAGTTGGACCGATATTTAATTTATTAATATTCTTAAACATATATAATATTTTATATAATAAAATGTATACATGAAACTATGTTAATTATATATTAAGGTAATTTAAAACACTCAAATACTTAAACTAACTAACAATAACTTATATATATCCATTATATTTAATATGCTTTTTATTTATATTAAAAATATTTTTAAATATATTAAATTTTAAAAAAATGGACCTGTTCAAACCAGTCAGACCGGACAAGTTTTTGGCCGGTTCTGACGGTTTTGACTGGTTCACTGGCAACCGGTTCATTCCCAAACCTGACCGGTCAACTAACCGAGTTTCGGTCTGATCCGATTTTCTAGATCATGGCCAAAACTACCGGAAACAACAAAAATTATCTGGATAAATAAAGAAAATTTTTAAAAAATAATCACATAAAATAGATCTCCAAGTAACCAAATATATAAGCTAAAAAACAAAATTGATTAAAACCATTGTATCCCATGAAGAGAGAAATAAAACAAGAGAACGCCCACAATTTTTGACAAATCGAGTCATCGAAAATTGCAGAAAATTGAACGTGCCGGCACATTATAAAAATCTTAATACTTCATTGGACTATTGCCGAAAATTGAGAGCTCGATCGACGATCAGAAAATGTCGTTACATTGTTTAGGAAAAGAGCTTTCTAAATTTATGTTTTTCAATTAAAAAAAAAAAAAAATCAACGGTGGGATCTGTGGTAATGGTTTAGTAAATTGTAATGCATGATTATATAAAATCCGGCGACGGGAGGCACTTGCAGAAAAAGGCAGTGACCGACAATAAGTGAAAGATGACGAATATATAAAATTAATTAATTTTTAAAATAAAATGTTAAGTAAGGACACATAAGTCCGTTTGGTAATTATATTTTCAAAACAAAAAGAATATTAAAAATGTCATTTATCATGATTTTAAGAGTTTCTGATGTCAATATTGACTGCTTCCTTGTGTAGTACAAAATTTTGATTTTTGTTGGTGAAGTTATGTGATATCATTATGTATAAAATAAAACAATCAATAAAGTAATTTAGCTTTTTATATCAGTCTTTCTATTAACTCACATGAGGCGTAGTTTAAGTACAAAAACACATGATACTATGATAGTAAATATAAGAAATTAATATATATGGGTGAAAGTGCAGTTGAATGAGTTTGAAGATTAGACAAGAATCTTGCATGTGCATTTACATTGCTTGGGCTTTCAGCTTTTTATGGGTCGGTAAGAGTGGGCATTATTGTGTGCATAAGTAATATTTGAATTTTCTGTTGGATCATTGAATGCTTGTCCTGGTCTTCAGTTGCGTTTTGTACTTTGTGCATGTGATTGCCGATTTTGACTAATTTCTTGGTAATTAATTTACAACATAATTAAGCCGCGACCATTCTTTTTTTACTAATACTGATGATGAGATTTTTTTTAAATAACTTAATAATAATAATAATAATAATAATAATAATAATAATAATAATAATAATAAAGTTTTTTGTTTACTTGAATAAACTTTTGGGAAGAATAATTTAGATACATTCTTCAACCTCACATTCTTTTTTTTTTTAATATTTAGGGCGTGTTTGTATAGAAATATATCCGTTCAAACTGAATTTTTTTATCAACCTGTTAATTTTGAAAAAAGTAGAATAATTAGTTATTAGTGAGTTTTGATTTTATATTATAATAATATTTTAAATAAAATAATTAAAGTTGCTTTGATGTAAAAGTAGGGCTGACATTTTTAATCGAAAACCGAAAACCGAACCGAACCGACGAGAAAATAAAGCGAACCGTACCGAACCGCTTGTAACGGTAACCGACTATCGGTTACCGAATCACTATCCGTATGGTATCGATTTGAACGCATAAGAGTTCGGTAAAACCGATACCGAACCGATAAGGGTAAAAGAAAAATAAAACAAAGATTTTTTTGTTAAAACAATGATTAGTTGTTTAGTGTTCAAAAATTGAAATAAGGGCTCAATCCTGCCTAACTCTCAAAATGATGAGAAAAATATCATTACTTATCGCTCATTCACCTTCTAATCGGAACATTGTTGGTTTTCCAGTCTCACTTTTTTTAAAGAAGATGCATGCTACCATTACTGTAGTTTATTCTCGTACCACCGTTACTAGATAAGTTAGTTGAAATTGTATCACAAATTTTATTTATTGCATGTTAGCAATATATTGTTTTATTAGTTGCGTTTACCACAAAAACCATAATCTAATAATATATAAACTAACTTCTATACATTAAATTTAAGCTTTTTAATCCTTCAATGGATTTGTGAGCCTTTTGTGTGTATTTAATTGGTAAGAAGTGAAAAAATTACAAAAATAACGAGAAAAGTAAACACTAGAATTTTTTTATTTTTTTTTTCGTGCTCAAAAGGTTGGTTTTTTGGGTATAAAACCGATACCGAACCGAAACGAGTTTGCGGTTACCGAATTTTCAGTAATCGACTTTAATAGGTTCGGTATAGATTTTGCATTCCGAGGTTGCCGACATTATCGGTATAGTATCGGTATATGCTTATCGGTTCGGTAACCGAACCGATACCACCCCTATGTAAAAGTATGAGAGAGATGATATGAAGTGATGGTTACTTAAAATTATGTAAGTGGGTAAATAGTAAATTAAAGTTGATGTGATCCGGGGCGAAACCACGCTATGGTAAGGAGTGGCCTCGGCCATCCCATAATTTTTTTTTTTAATAGGTATAGGGGCCGAGGTCGCCGGCTGGAGGCGGCGCCCTTCCATGAAATCTGCGCACAGGGAGAGGGAGTCAGGGATGGAGAAGAAGCTCTCCCCGTCTGTTTTTTTTTTTTAATACATTTAAGCCCATTTACAGCCCATTTATTCTGTTAAAAAATGTTAACACATTAGGATCATGGGGGAAGCCCAATTAATGGGGGAGACGGCCAGACGGGATTTTATCTGATTCTATTAAAAAAATTAACACAAATCTTACCAAATTATATCAAATTACAAAACCTAACCCCTTCCCCCTCCAGCCCTCCTCTTGCTGCTGCGGCGCTGCCCACCTGTCTCCCGGCCGGCCGGCCGCCGCCCTCGCCGTTCTGGCTTTCAACTCCGGCGCCGGCGACTCCAACTTCTCCGGTATTTGTGTTTTTTTTTCTCTCCATTATTTTAAAAGTGTAGTTTTACAAATTTCAACTAATCTTTTAAATTTATTTATTAAAATGTTAATTGACTTGTTAATTGTTATATTTTAAGTTAGAGTTTGTAAAATTGTAAAATGTTGGTTTAATTAGTGTAATTATAACTTTATTTGTCAGTTGTTAGAAATTTAGTGAGTTTAAATAATAATAATTGATATGTTTGTATTTTTTATTTGATTATTTTTTATAACATTAATTTGTTGGCTACAGGCTACTTGATTATTGTAAAATTTTATTTGATTTTTTGATAATTAATTTATGAATATGATTGTTAGAATTTGTAAAAATTGTAAATTATTATTTAATTAGTAAAATTGTAACTTTATTTGTTAAAAATTTGGTAATGGCATATTTTATCTTACATATTTATCTTAAAATTGTAACTTTATTTGTTAGAAATATTGAATTTATTGTTTGATTATTGTTATTAGGTACTTTTATTTACCGATCAGGCGATCACCATGGATAAGTTTCTATCTAAATGGAAGAATCCGGATTTATCATCTTCATCAAATAGTCCAAATTTGAATGATAGAGATAGTGGTAAAAAACATATAGTAGAAGTAGAATTGAGGGAGGATGATATTGTTGGTGATCCAGGATTAAGAAAGCCTATTGATAGTTATCCTTTTGAGATTAGAGATGAATTGAGGAGAGCTACTTAGCATAAGGCCCTTGTCAACCACTTGAACATAATTTTCCGAAAACTAGTTTTGGTGCAAATATGAGATCATTTCAAAAGACGTGGTTTGCTCAATATAATTGGCTTGAATATAGTATTCAGAAAGATGCTGCTTTTTGTCTACTTTGCTATCTATTTAAACAAGGTAATACACACGGTGGAGATGATGCTTTTACCGATGTTGGATTTTCAAACTGGAAGAATGCTTTAAAAAAATTCAAGGAGCATGAAGGGGGTTTAAAAAGCGCACATCATTATGCTACAATTCAAAGTTCGGCATTTAGAGATCAAAGACACAATGTGGATTATGTGTTATCACAAAAGAGCACTCAAATGGAGATCGATTATCGTATTCGGCTAACGGCGGTCGTGAAGGCTATTCGGTATCTTTTAGGGGAAGGTTTGCCATTTCGTGGACACGACGAGTCACAAGATTCAATACGACGAGGTCATTTTCTTCAACTTTTGAAGGTGTTTGGCGATCTTAATGAAGAAGTGAGCAAGGTCATTAACTCAAACGCTCCCGGGAATAACCAGATGACTTCTTCAAAAATTCAGAAGGAAATTATCAACGCTTGTGCCACAGAGGTACGGGAAGTCATTATCAATGAACTTGGAGATAAGTCTTTTTCTCTTTTGATTGATGAAGCTCGAGATGCTTCAATAAAGGAACAAATGGCTGTGGTTCTGAGATTTGTGAACGATCGGGGAGAAGTGATCGAGCGATTTATGGGAGTCGTGCACGTCAGTGACACTTCGGCACACTCTTTGAAAAGTGCAATTGATGAATTCTTTGCCAAACATGGATTATCACTTTCTAGACTTCGAGGTCAAGGTTATGACGGGGCTTCCAACATGCGTGGTGAGTTTAATGGTCTTAAAGCTCTCATTTTAAAAGAAAATAAACAAGCATACTATGTTCATTGTTTTGCTCACCAACTTCAATTAGTGATTGTAGCAACTTCAATTGAGAATAGGGATCTGGGGAATTTTTTTGATTATCTTGTTAGAATTGTGAATCTTGTTGGAGCTTCGTGTAAAAGGATGGATGCTATTCGGGAAAAGCATTATAATGATGTTGCACGACGTATAGAAAGTGGTGAGATTTCTACAGGGACAGGCAAGAATCAAGAAACGAGTTTAGCTCGACCGGGTGCTACACGGTGGGGATCTCACTATAGGACAATCAACCGAATTTTGAAAATGTGGGATGCGGTACAAGATGGTTTGGATGGTATTATGGAGGATGCCACGAATTTTCAAAGTCGAGGCGTTGCTAAAGGTTTGGTTGATAAATCAACAAGTTTTGAATTTGTATTCATTGCTCATTTGATGGTGATGATATTAGCAAGCACAAGCGCACTGTCGGCGGCCTTACAAGAAAAGACTCAAAATATTGGCAATGCTCTTGTTTTGATTAAATCGGTCAAGAAAGATTTGAGGAAGTTGAGGGAGGATGGTTGGGAGGATTTATTGATGAAAGTCACAACATTTTGTTCTGAAAAAGGTATTTCTGTGCCTAACATGGAAGATCCTATGCCGGGTCGGCCTAGTAGATCTCAAAGAAAAGTGGATGATCAACCAAAGACTTATTTACATCATTTTCGACGGGAAATCTTCTTTCAGGTACTTATGTTTCTTTAATTTCATATTAACAAATAGTTTATCATTTATTATTATATGAATAATTAGCTTATTTTCTAAATATATTAGGTTATTGATCGTATTTTACTAGAGATAGATAGCCGTTTTGAAGAGTTGAGTTCAGAACTTATTCAATGCATAGTATGTCTTGATCCTAGAGATTGTTTTGCAAGCTTTGATGTTGAAAGACTACTCCGCCTCGCTCAGCTTTATCCAAATGTTTTGATGATGAGCTCAAGCTAAAAGCATAATTGAATCAGTTTCACGATGTAGTCACAACATCTGAGCGTACATTTTTCTCTGGTCTTCAGAGTATTGGAGACCTTGCAAAGAGAATGGTTGAGAGAAAATGGCACACTACCCTCAAGTTAGTTTATTGGCTCATCGAGTTGGCTCTAATTTTGCCCGTCGCGACAGCTACCGTTGAAAGAGCCTTCTCCTCGATGAAAATTATCAAGACTGATTTGCGTAACAAGATGGGGGATGAATTTCTGACAGATAGTTTGGTGTGTTACATTGAAATAGAACTCTTTGAAAAAATTGAAGATGAAGTTATTTTACAGAGGTTTCAAAAGATGGCGTCCCGAAGAATACAGTTACCGCCTGTCAAATCATAGTCATTCTTCTCCCTCGGTCGGAAGTTAGGTTGCTTTCTTGTTTTAATGTTTTGTATAACATTATTTGAATGATATTTTAAATAGTTTTTGTTTAGTTTTATGTTTGTTTGGTATTATTGTAAAAAAAAAAAAAATTTTGTTGTGGTCTAATGAAAAATCGGCCATCCCTTTATTCGGATTCTGGTTTCGCCACTGGATGTGATGTGTATACAATGTTTCTATGGAGCCATCAGATGGCTCGATTTATGGAGCCATCAACACTTATTCATCAATAGTGTATTGACACGTGTCCTGCAATAAATACAATTTGGACATGTGTCAATACAATAAGTGGTAGATGATTCCATAAGAAAACCATCCGATGGCTCCATAGAATTTTTGGATGTGTATAAGAATGATTAGGTGGTATTATTTAATTATATTGATAATATTGAGGATAGTAGTGTTAAGTTAAAATTGAGTTAGATTTTGAGTATGCATTGAATTCGAATTGAATATTTTCATATACAAACACACACTCTTCTCTACGTCAATGTTTATGTAACTAATTAAAAAATATAGATAAATTTGTGTCATACACTTAGGGTTTTTGACAAGTTTTTCTAGTGAAAATAGTCGTATCTTATTTTTTCTATAACATAAATTATAAAATAGATGAATAATATATAACAAATAACATAAATTTACAAAAAAAAATGAATAAATTAATTTAATGCACTCAAAGCCTCTAACCCAATAATAAAAAAATATAAAAATGCAAAACATTTATAATAAATGGTGTAAGCACTTGGCATCTGAGTCAACAAGCATTTTTTTTAACTAATCGATTAATTATATAAACTTCAAAGGGAAAATTTACAATGAGGGACCTGAGGGCTAACTAGCCTTAATATATCCACCACGAAGCAGCACGAAGGTTTGTACAAAGATTTATTTAGAGTACAACCTCACAAACCTACCGTAAATACACATCCCCCTTATATATTAATTCAAAATGTGTTGAACCTAAGTGACAGGCTCGCACACTTTGGAATGATACGTGTCAAAATATTTTGCTTTGTATTTAGGTTCAGATAAAAATTTGATAACATAATTGGCTTGGAATCAACCATAAATAATTATTTCATCTTACCTTATAATTCTATCTTCCATTACCATAAATTTATTGCCTCCCATAAATTTGTTATTAATCAATATATCCTATATTGGTAATAAGGAATGACATGAGAATGGAATGATCATTCTCTTACTCATTCCTTATCCCATGATTGAAATATTTTTTGGAAAGGAATGACCATTCTAATGGGAATGGCAAAACCCATCCCCATGGGATTAGCCATTCCCTAGGTAATGGAAGGTTTTTCTCATTCTCATGTGTGTAGGAATCAATTTTTTCAAAAAATAAAATTAACAAATAATAATTAAAAGTAAATATATAATATTTATTATAAATCATGATTAAAATATATTAAATAAAATTATTTTAAGAAATATAATTCAAATAAAAAACTAAAACTTACTTTTATTTATTGTTTAATTAGATATATTATTTTTTATATATTAAAATATATTATTTTAAAAATATATTATTAAAAATATATTAATAAAAAATATTAAAAATATATTAATTTTTATTTTTATATATTATTAAAAATATATTATTTAAAAAATAAAGATCAAATAAAAATATTGAAAACTTAATTTTACTTATTTTTTAATTAAAAACTAGTACGTAGCCCGTGCGCTTCACGGGTCTGAGTTTCCAGATGGCCTGTCCATTAGGTTTTAAAAAATAGAGTTAGATCATCTATTTTACACCTCTTTTGATCATCGTTATTTTTTTTGTCATAACGTTAAACTTCAACCTATTAACTCTAGTATGTAAATTAATTATTAGCTCTAGTATGTAAATTAGTCAATATATTATCTCGCTAAAATGTTTATACTAATAATATAAATTTGATTTTAGTATATATATTTATTCTTTAATATAAAAAATAATAGTTTTACATATTCTGGTATAATACTTAATTTATTATTTTATCATAAAATTTATTGTCATTATAATTTTTTTAATAAATATTTTAGAAAATAAAAAAATATTTATCTATTTACAAACTCATTATCTCGAGTTTGAAACCATAAATTTTATTCTTCAAATAAAATTTGAAAAATTTTAACTTGTAATCAGAGATGAATTTGAATTGATTTGAAATTCCTAATCCATCTCAAATTTATTTTGTGAAAAAAGGCTATCCAAAATGTTTATACCAAGAGTCCTAATATTTTTAAATTGTAAAAAAGTCTTCATGCAAAATATCTCCACTGACTTTGGCGGACCACAATATCGTATTTGATTCAACAAATTAATTAATTTTAGGAAGTGAATAGTTGTGTATGTATATGGAAGAAATTTGAAAATTCAAATTCCAAAACCAATACCACAATATCGTATTTGATTCAACAAATTAATTAATTTTAGGAAGTGAATAGTTGCATATGTATATGGAAGAAATTTGAAAATTCAAATTCCAAAACCAATATCGTATGTAATGGGTTTATACCAAGTTCCCAATTTTTTCAAAATTGTATAAATCCTTCATGCAAGGAATCTTCACTAATTTGGGGACCAAAAAATTACTTAAATTTAGGAAGGCATAAATTGTGTACGTGGATACTGTTTCTGTTGTATGTTTAAAGAAAATAAATTCAAAAATGGTATTGATACGGGATTGTATTATGAGGGATTTAACAAAAATATAAATTTTTAGGATACGATTTGATTTAAATTTTTCAAATTAAATTCCACTTTTTTAGGCCGCCTAAATCAAATGATGATAAGGATTAATGTTAAAAAAAAAAAGAAAACAAAAATTCAAAAATAGTAAGCAATTAATGTTGTCCTAAAATTTCTAGTTACTATTTATGGTAAATAGTAATTCTTATTATATATATATAGATAAAGATATATTACTTTTTATTTTTATATATTATAAAAAATATATTATTTTTTATATATTAAAAATATATTACTTGTAAAAATATATATTATTTTTTATATATAATTTAAAAATATATTATTTTATTTGTATATATTATTAACAATATTATTTTTATATTATTAAAAGATATATTATTTTATTTTTATATATTATTAAAAAAACATTTATATATAATTTATTAAAAATATATTATATTTTAAAAAATGCTTTTATTTATTTTTATAATAAAAAATGATAATGTCATTCCATTCAGGTCTTCTGCATACCAAATGCATCAATGACAAAACTTGTTTCATTCAATACCTATAATCATTTCATTCTTCAATTCATTTCATTCCTACGAAATTACATTCCATTATACCAATCATGTCATAAATACCTCTTATATTACCATAAATTTAGTGTCTCCCATAAATGTAATATTAATCAATATTAATACAACTGGAGCTGAAAATGAATTTTCTCTTACATATACAAAATGAAATAATCTCTCTTACGTATACAAAATGAAATTTAAGTTTATTAATCAAAATAAATTGTATACATGAAATTTAATTCTCGAGTGTGGAAAATCCATTTGCTGGACAAAATGAAATTGTATACAAAATGAAATTTAAGTTTACAATACAATACAAAATGAAATAGTCGCCTTATTTTTTCTATAAAATAAAATATAAAATTGATGAATTATATATAACAAATAACATAAAATTACAAAAAAAAAAAATGAAATGAGTAAAACAATTTAATGCACTCAAAGCCTCTAAAAATGTATTCAAATAATCTCAACCCAATAATAAAAAAAAAATACAAAAAATGCAAAACATTTTTATAAATGGTGTAAGCACTTGGCATCTGAGTCAACAAGCATTTTTTTTAACGAATCGATTGATTTTATAAACCTCAAAAGGAAAATTTACAATGAGGAACCTGAGGGCTAATTAGCCTTAATAAATTCACCACAAAGCACCACGAAGGTTTGTACAAAGATCTATTTAGAGTACAACCTCACAAACCTACCGAAAGTACACATCCCTCTATATATTAATTCAAAATGTGTTGAACCTAAGTGGCAGGCTCGCACACTTTGGAATCATACGTGTCAAAATATTTTGGTTTGTAGTTAGGTTCAGATAAAATTTTTTTAAACATAATTGGCTTGGAATCAAACATAAATAATTATTTTATCTTACCGTATAAATCTATCTTCCATTACCATAAATTTACTGCCTTCCATAAATTTGTTATTAATCAATATCTTATAAATATCTCTTTCATTACCATAAATTTATTGTCTTCCATAAATTTAATATTAATCAATATTAATACGACTGGAGCTGAAAATGAATTTTCTCTTACATATACAAATGAAATAATTTCTCTTACGTATACAAAATTAAATTTAAGTTTATTAATCAAAATGAATTGTATCCATGAAATTTAATTATCGAGTGTGATAAATCCAATTGCTGGACAAAATAAAATTGTATGAAATTTAAGTTTACAGTACAGAGTGAATTGTATATATTCTATTTAGCTATATATTTCATTTTTATTTGTTACCCACATCTCTGTGTGTCTTTGACAAAGCTTTCTATTTAAATTAATTATTTATCTACTGCCATAAATAATTTTATTCACACATCTCAAAATTTTTATACTACCATGTATAAAATGAACCAATTAAACCATTTTTTTATTTTTATTTGAGTGGGTGAGATGATTATACATCACGAAAAATAATGGCAACGACATTCAAAAATTTAAAATAAAATTGTTATGTTTATCTTTAAATATTTTGATGTAAATATTTCCTAATTCAATACCCGTATAGTACACATGTACTGTACTAGTATATATTTATACCATAACAGGATCTAATAAAATTTTACCTAGATAGCGTTCTGCTACCCCCTCATAACTCTTTTATTAGTAAATGGTTTCACACACGTATAGAAAACCCTCTGAATCCTATTGATGCTACACTTAATTTTTTTTTTTTTTCGCAACAATAGAGGATATTATATCACTAAAATATACAGAATTACAAACCGAGAGTCAACTGACTCGAATAGCAGAGAGTCACTCACATCCGAGTGCTCTAGAACCAAATATAAAAGAAATAGAGCACATGCTAAGGCCAGCTTTTACCTTGACACCCTTAGCATTGCTAACCAAATAGAACAGTACAAATACCAAGTTGCTAACTAACAAATAACTACCAACGGTTAACAGGAGCAAAACAAAAAGACAGATAAAAAGAAGGTAAGAAAAGAACAAGTAGAGTGACCACTGAACCGAAAATGGACCTAGACACCTCCACTTCACCCTTGTCTGCTGCTTCATCTTCTTCTTGCAAATTCTTGCCAGTCCCTTTGAGCCATTTTAATGACCACAGGTGCTGGAATCCACTCTTTTTTGAAGACCCACAAATTGCGAGCCTTCTACAACCACCATAGCAGGTAGGTTGTAAGCTCGATCCTTGCTTCAGATACTTACAGCTTGCTCACAGAACACACATCCATCCACTATTGTTTGAAGTTAGCATTGGGAATGTTTGTGAGATCCCAGCTAACAGGTGCTGATTCCCACATTTCTCTGGCCTTCTTGCATTGGAAAAAAATGTGTTCAGTAGTCTCAAGTCCCTCCCCACAAGTTTGGCATATGCAATCCACAAGAAGTCCCCTCTTCCTCAGTTTAGTTTTAATAGGTAATGCCTCTGAAAAACGCTTCCATATGAAGTGTTTGAGTTTGCCTTTGATATTGAATTTCCACCTCCTCAACTTGGTTTTCCTTAGAGCTCCTGCAGAATTGCTACTCTCGGCCACATCCATGCTTATGAACTTGTCACTCACCATTTTAGAGTAGGCTTTAGCAACTGAAAAGTCCTTAGTGCCTCATTTTGTCCAAATCCATCTATCTTTCTTGCTAGGATCAAGAGTATCTATTTTGAAGTATACAAGCACAATCCCTTTCATTGAACAGACTTCTGACAAGAGAAAAGTTCCACCTTCTTCCACCATCTTCAAGCAGTTCCCACACCCACTGAAGTTCAGATTCATATCCATCTGGTTTCACTGGAATTCCAGTTTCACTGCTCAAAATCCAGGGATCATGCCAAATCTTAGTGTTCAGGTCATCTCTGATTTGCACACTGAAACACTGCTTATACTTGTCTTTAACTGTCATCCATGTAGACCACAACCAAGAAGAACATTGAGGGGCCCCTGCTTGAAATATGTTCCCAGAAGAAAAGTACTTACTCTTCAAAAGTTTGCTGACCAGGAGATTTGGATTAGTTGCAATTCTCCAAATCTGCTTCAGAAGTAGAGCTTCATTAAAGAGTTTTAAATCATGGAATCCCAATCCACCCAACACCTTAGGTAGAGTAATATCCTGCCATTTTTTCCAGTGGATGCCAGATGCTTGCTCACCACCACTTGTCCACCAAAACTTAGCACATATACCAGTAATAATCTGACAAAGGGATTTAGGCATGGAAAAACATGACATTGTGAAGACAGGCAAAGCATTAAGACAGAATTCAAAAGGACTTCTTTGCCTGCTTGAGATAGAAATGCATATTTCCAACTAAAAACCCTTTTCCTCACAGCTTCCACCACATACTCAAATGTTTGTTTTTTAGACTTCCCCACCCCCAATGGTAGCCCGAGATACTTTGAGGATCTGTGTACTTGTACACCATGAAGAAGATCACAAATTTCAATCTGCACTCTTTTAGAGACATTTTTGCTAAAGAAAGCTGAAGATTTCAGTAGATTAACCCTTTGACCAGTGAATTTATGGTACAGATCTAGAATTCTCAAGATAGCACAAATGGATGTATTATCTGCACCACAAAATAGCAGGGAGTCATCTGCAAATAGTAGATGAGAAATCTGAATCCCTCCTCTAGCAATTTTGACACATGTCAGATTCCCATTAGCAATTTCACTTTTGATCAATAAGGAGAACAATTCTGATGCCAAAATAAATAGATAGGGGGACATGGGGTCCCCCTGCCTCAGTCCTCTAGAAGCCCCAAAATAGCCACAGATTTTACCATTTATGTTCACAGAATAGGTGGCAGTAGAGACACAGACCATAATCCAGTTCACAAAAGTTAAGTGAAACCCAAATTTTAACAAGATCATTCTCAGACACCTCAATTCAAGCATATCCTAGGCCTTCATCATATCCAATTTCAATGCAAGATTCCCTGATTGCCAATTATATGCCTATTTAAGAAATGGATGACCTCATGTACAATAATAACATTGTCCATGAGCTGCCTACCAGGAATATAAGCAGCTTGATTCACACTGACACACAAGTGAAGGAAATGCTTCAATCTAGCAGGTAAGATTTTAGATATGATCTTGTATACAACTTCACAGAGGCTTATTGGCCTAAAATCACTCAATGTGGATGGGTTAATGCATTTGAGAATGAGAGTGATGATGGTATGGTTCCAGCTTTTCAAGAGCCTTGGAGATTCAAAAAAACAAGCCACAGCTTCACATAGATCAGTCTGGATAATGGGCCAAAAATGCTGAAAAAACAGTGGTGACATACCTAAAGCTCCTGGTGCTTTTTCTGGATTCATGCTAAATAAAGCAGCTTGGATTTCTCCCTCATCAACAGTGGCTATGAGGTTTTGATTAATAGAATGATCAATGACAATTGGAATTAGCTGGAGTATGTCATTTTCATTAGAGGAGGAGGATTCTGAAGTGAACAAATCACAGTTGAAGGTACACACAGCATTTTCAATTCCTTGCTTAGTATCACACACACTGCGTCTGTCTAACACCAGCCCGGAAATGGAGTTTGTTCTTCTTCTTTGAAGTGTTAGAGCGTGGAAGAATTTGGTATTTTGATCTCCTTCTTTCAACCACTTATTTCTGGACTTCTGTTTCCAAAATGCTTCTTCAGACATTTGAGCTTCTTCAAGTTCCTTCTTGATATTCTCCCAGGCTTCCCAATTCTTACCTTCACTTTGCTTCCTCATCTCTTCTAATTGAAGTAAGAGTTGATGAATCTTCTTGGACTCACTGGATTTGAATGCTTGAGACCATTTTAGCAAGGCCACCTTAGTGAGCTTGATTTTTTCCTGGAATCTGAACATAGGAGTGTCCCAACATATAGTGTCCCAAGACTTTTGAACATAGGAGCTTGATTTGAATGCTTGCTCCTGGTGCTTTGAACATAAGAGTGCCCCAACATATAGATGCTACACTTAATTTAAATTGCTACTTTTGTAGTCAATATATACGTGCACTTATAACATCTATAGTGGATTCCTCCACGGAAAACACATCTCCCATTTCAAAAAATACACATCAACATGCTTGGTCAACAAATATGAAAGTACAATTAAATAACAAACTTTTTGAACACTATGATAATATGCTGCACAATATTTAGAGCTCAATCAAGAAGACAATGAAGACTTGGCAATATTATGTTTTATATCTCCTTATCGAAGTTGAGGTCTTTGACATTTTCAAGACATATATATAAATTTTCTTCTAAGTAAAATTACAAAGATTTTAAAATCTTCTTTTGTGCCATTAATGGAGACGATAATGCGTTAGCCTTTTTGGACAAACATGATCATTTAATATCATTGATTTAATTATTTATTTCCTTTGTGTTATTTATTTATTTTTTTGTTTTGATATTTATAAAGGGCATCCTAGATTTGTTAGGAAACATATTTATTTTACATGTTGGACAAGATATTTACTTAGGGTTAGCAGTTTTGTTTAAAGACTTATCTTCTATTGTTTTAATTGGTTAATTTTGAATTAAATAATATATACGGGGTTCCTCAATAAATATGGGGTTCTCTCAATTCTCCCAATCTTTTACGCTTTCTCTATATCAGTTAGTTCCTAAACGGAACGATGTTGCAGATGACAGGCGCGACGCCGCAATCGAGGCGTTGTGGCGCCAAGTCACGAATTTGACCACCGGGATCAAGGACTTCAGACTGCCTCAACAAGCCGGTGCAGATGACGGTCGTACGAACAGAGTACATGGTCGTCACAGGTTTTTCGCTGTGAACGCGGTCGGGGTACTCGCGGGGCACCCCACTTCCGATCGCCTCCATCGTTAGCGTGCAGAGTGCTGAATGCAGATTTACTTCATACATGATGCATACCAAGGTCAACGGGTCAACGCTGAAGTCAACGGTCAACAATCAATGGTTAAAATAATATTTAAATAGTAAAAATAAAGAATTATTATTTAAATAAAGAGATAAATATTGACCACAAATCTTGTATATGGCTATGAATGAGTCTCACATACTCACTTTAAATATGCAGACTCATTAGAACCAATCCATATATATATATATATATATATATATATATATATATATATATAT
>BKCP01000002.1:222895-242432 GCA_008636005.1 Striga asiatica
AAAAATGACACAACTAAGGTTAATTCCGGGTGACCAACTTATGAATCAGTTTTATAGACCAAATCAATTGTTGAAACTAAATACAAATTTTAATATTGAAAATACATTACTACGATAAATGCAATGTAGTTCAAGCTCCAAATAATCTTATTAAGAATGCTTTATGACAAAATGCTCAATGATATATGAATATTTATATATCATTTTATTAAAACCTATGTTAAAAATATTGATATTGTATTACAATTTTTATTAATATATGGTAAATCTAAGGTTATCAGAACTAGACCATCATCATACTTATTCAATGATTTATTTGTCCATAATTTAATTTATTAATATTTTATTATATATAGTACTTTTTGCGATAAATTCATATAAAGATATTAATTAAATATTTGAATAATTTTTCATATGTTTAAACTAATTGATAAATAATTTATAAATCTTACTCATCCCACCTTTTCATCTACAAGTAACACAATCAAGACATAATAAATCCATATTATTTTATACTTCCTAATAATAATTTTATTAATTACTAACGCATTTTTATTTGTTGATCATTATATTTTTATCTTGTATTCATTCACAATTGCTATCTGTGTTTTAGGTTTGGGTCGTTGGCCCCTGTGAGCCTGAGTGTCAAAATTATTACTCCGTTGGGGTCCGACACTCGGGTATTACCCTGTTGGGGCCGTTTTTAGTGTTTTTGTGTCTTTTGTGTGTTCCCGTGTATTACCCCGTTGGGGTCGGGCTCTAGGCGGTCTTTGACCTGTCCTCCCATTTTATGCAGTTGTTAGTTGGTTGTATTCAGCCGTTGGCTGTTTGTATTCAGCTGGGGGCTGTTCTTTTGCACACTTGTGCGCTTTTATATATAAAATCCCTATCGTTTCGACCAAAAAAAAAATTCACAATTGCAACTCTATCTCACTTTTTTTATCTCTATTTTCAGACGAGACAAGATTTTTAAAAATTATATATATATATATATATAATCGCAACCTATAATTTCATTTTATGATTTACGTGGTTAGTTACAAAAACAACTTAGGTCTCCACTCATTCAAATTTCTAGATCCGCCCTGATCTTTTGGCCCACGTGTATAAAAGAAAAAAGTTATATCTATTAATACTTGGAGTCACATCACTAAAAGTATGAATTTTGGTCACATAATAATCTATGACCTTCTCACACACTCGATGATGGGCTAATCCTGATACTACATACTTTTGGTTGGACCACCTTACAAATAATTTCAAAGGGCAAACTTACAGCAGCCATTGAAATTTTAAACAAACCAATCCAAATATATAATGAATGGGCCTGAAATGTGGTCCATACTTAAATGATCTTTATGTACACCTGTACTTCGGCTACAAATGTTTGTACTGTGTCTGTTGGTCCACCAGGACTGATCATTAGCATAGACAAACCCTACATGCCATGGGCCTTTGGCAGATTGGCGTGCGACGTCACCTCGTTCTTATTGGTTTTTATTCATTGTTATATACATACGTGTAAATACAATTTGATATATCACTCTTATTAGTTCGGAGAACCGACATAGGTGGTTAGCTCGAAAGTAACCGGTTCAGAAGCGTTTCATCTCGGTGTCGGGTTTGATGTCATCAGGAGTTCGGTTCAACAGCTTAGTGTACTAGTCGACCTGAATATAGAAATGCAGGGGCCAAACTCGTCATGGAGCTCGAACAGATGAGGAGATGTGAAAAACAGGTCGTTCAGGTAAAGGTCGGGTTTCGACCGTGTAAGGGCCGGTAGCTGATGGGTCACAGGGTTGCTATGGCGACCAAGGACCTAAGAGTCATGGCAGTAGAGGGCATAAAATCATGGTAAAGATGAGAAATATACCTGGCTTAAAATTCTTAAATCTTAGAGATATATCATACTAGGAAACAAGATTTGGTAGTATCTCTTTCTTAGTAATGGGGCTACTTGAGTAGGAAGATAACCTCCATATAAAAAGAGGTTATCAGATCTATTTAACTTAATGCATTATTACACTCTATCGTACAATACTTATGATATTCACGAGCGAGATATGGTTTGAGTGTCGGAGGTTTTCCGCTGGGATCCTCCCCGACATGTTCTGCAGGTCACTAGAGTTCAAGGTGAAGGTTTGTGGTGGTGCCTGTCTAAGTTTCCGTCAGAAGGCAATTTGTGTATCGAATTGGCGTCATCTGTAGGAAAAATTTAGTCTTTATTGGTTGGAAAGGCTTTGATTTTCTCATAAAAATTATTGGAGACCTCAAGATCATGAATGATGACAACTCGAGGAAGAATTTGGGAAAACCAGGTAGGTGTGCAACCACAGTCTCAAATGAGAGTTGAAGAAGTCAAAGCCAAGTCGGTGTCATCACCATATACAATGTCGTGTCCATCCAGAGATGCTACATTGGAGTGGTTAGCGGCCCAACTAAGCGAGCTACAAGCCCAGGTCGAGGAAAGGGTAGAACCTGAATCCATGGACATCCATTTGTTGAGGAGGTGTTGTAGGATGACCTGTCGAATAATTTATACGAGCTCAACCTGTCTTATGGTGGCTCAACAAATCTAAGTAGACATTTGAGGAGCTTTGGAAATATAGCAATTTTACATCGTTATAGTGACGCGGTTTGTTGTAGTGCTTTTTTAACTACCCTGAAAGGGTTAGCACAAGTTTGGTTTCATCAGCTGCTGAACGGACCTGTGTACAATTTTTGAGAGGTCGAGCTCGCAGCTCATCCATCAGTTCTCTAGTGCGAGGAAACACGATAAGACCTACCTGACTCTGATTAATATGCAACAGAAGGAGTGAGAGACCCTCCACGAGTATGTAACCCATCACACCAGGGAATGGGTTGAGGTTCTCTCAACGTCGGAGGAGATCAGGACATGAGGTCTAGCCAAGGGTCTCCGACCAGGGGTGTGTACTCCATCGCCAAGTGGCCAACAAGATCTTTTGATGAGTTGTTACCTCGGTGTGCAAAATAAACTAATATGGAGAAAACATAGGTTGATTTTCTACAGAACAATAAGGCTAAGGTTAAGCGAAGCTGAGGAAAAGCCCTGCTCAAATGACAAGAGGTCTTCAAATATGGACTCAAGGACAGAGGAACGCAACAAGATGGGAGACAAGTATGGACAATATTCACCCATGGTCATACTTCAGAAAGAGGTGTTCGAGGTCCTCCAGAAGCATGGGGATACATGCATTTTTTCCCGACCTACCCCAATCCCAAAGAAGCGAGGATACATTCACTCTCGTAGTGACCCATACTTTAGGGATTAAGGTCACTCTACCAATATCTTTTGGGAGTTGAAGGATGATATTGAGCGGCTGATCTGGGCCGAACATATCAAAGAGGTCATGTTAAAAGACAAAAAAAATGAAAGATCAAGACGAAACAAAGAAGAGGCAACTATCTGAAGCACCGATGTAAAGACAACCCAAGCGGGGTTTGATCCAAATGATTGCTAGAGGTCCCACTGATGGGGATTCTCAAAATGCCCAGAAGAGGAGCTACCGCTGTGGTAAGGAGGTGTATGTCGTGCATCATGAGGTCGTACTAAAGTTTGGGTCACAAGATGGGAAGGGTATTCTACGCCTCACAATGATGCCTTGGCTGTCACAACCGAGGTCGCTAGCTATGATGAGCAGCGTATGTTTACCGACACTAGTGTTGGAACCGGTAAAGATCTCGTTAAGTGCAAGTCACGAATTAAACAACAACAATAAACTTATTGCGTAGTGGATTCTAAAGTTTAAAGTTGAACACCTACAACTTAAAATTGCAAAATCTAAGACAATGTAGATTTTCTTTGATGGAGCTCGTCTGATTTCCTACTCACCAAAAATCGCCTCGTTCGGATGTCTCGGAGTCACCGAGAACATCGCGCTGTCGGATGGGGTCTCGCACGGGTCGTGCGGATGCGATGTTCAGGGGCTACTGCAGGTCGCAATATCCTCGCGGGTTTGCGGCGTGCGAGATCGGGTCGCGATATCCTCGCAGGTCTGCGGCATGCGAGAGCGGGTCGCTGGGGTTCGTCGAGAAAATCACAGGTTTGCAGCGTGCGAGAGCAGGAACTCGGGCGCGGTGGTCCCCGGGGATGAGGCGCGAGCAGGTCGTGCTGTTCTTTGGACGAGGGGAGCTCAGGCGCGGACGTATAATCCGACACCTCTTGACTCTTTCGAATCCCTCTAATATCTTGTGCTTTTCATTTTTGTCGTTTTTCATCCCGACTCTATCTTTTATGTTTTTTTGAGCATCTTTCCTACAAAAACTAAAGACAAAAATATCTCCATCATAGATTAATAAATCAAACTAAATTACGCACAATTCAACAATAAACACGACCAAACACCATAATTTGTCACTCATAATGCATGTAAATATGACGAATGTAAATACCACTTCTACAAACTGTTGCCATGTTATCTCTATCTGATTTGCACTGAAATGATGGTACACCTGTGTTGCCGTTCCACCAAAATGCATAGAAGCCAATATTACCTTCTGATTGTCTCATATGTTTGGTACTATCTTGAAGTAGTTGTTGCATTTCAAAATCCAGCTCTTAGGCTGTGAGCCATCAAACCTAAGGAAATCCACCCTGGGTGTGTGAGGAAAAGTTTGATGATTCTGATTTTCATTTATGTGTCTGCTCCCTAAAAGCATCCCATGAATTGCATGAAAAATAGGAAACCGAAAATGACAAGAAGAAAGAAGGCTGCCATATTCTCTCTATCTGTATATTTTCATTGAATGAGGCTGCTACAATGATTTTTCCTTATATAAGACCTTTCTCACGTGACACTATACATCATTCTCTCTTTCTAACCCTAGCTACACTACAAGACAAGCAACACACATCTTGTGTGATATTTCCAGCTTGCATGGGACCATGCAGTGACTCATCATCCATCTCATTTTCTTTCTCAATGGTTTTGCTGACTTTCTTGACCATGTTGGTCTCGATATGCCCCCTCAATTCTATCAAGGGTCCACCATGAATGTTAAGCTGATTTCTGAGCCTTGTATAGAATTGCCCAGTAATAGGTTTTGTGAAAATGTCAGCCCTTTGATCAATAGCAGGTACATGTCTCACTGAGATGATGTTCTTCATGATCTTTTCCCTGATAAAATGAAGGTCAAGTTCAATGTGTTTTGTTCTGGCATGGCCCACTGGATTTGCTGCAAGATGAACTGCTCCTAAGTTATCAACCCAAAGCAAGCTAGGATTCTTGTGTTCAACTTTTAATTCATGCAGTAATGATCTTATCCAAAGGATATCACAAGCTGCTAGGGCTAGGCTTCTGTACTCGGCTTCTGTTGAGGATCTTGAAACAATGGCCTGTTTCTTTGAACTCCATGATATGATGTTTGGACCCATGTAAATGCATATCCCTGAGGTTGATCTTCTATCATCAACATCTGATGCCCAATCAGCATCTGCATAGCCAGTGATATTGAAGTTTTGGCAGGGAGAAATCTTAAGGCTATGATGTTTTGTTCCAGCAAGATATCTCAATATCCTCTTTACAGCTCTCCAGTGAGTATCCAGGGGATTTTGCATAAATTGACTGACTTTATTGACACTGAAGTTGATAGACGGTCTAGTCATAGTGAGGTATTGTAGAGCCCCTACTATTTGTCTGTATAGAGAAGGATTTGTCATGACATTTCCATGGTGTTTGGACAGAGCTGGAGATGAAATCATAGGTGAACTCACCCCTTTTGCCCCCTGCATCCCAGCTCTAGACAGAAGATCAGTAATGTATGAACTCTGATTGAGGTACATGCAGCCTGAATTATAGGAGACTTCAACACCAAGAAAATAGTGTAAGTTGCCCATATCCTTAAGAGAAAAATGAAGCTGTAACTTGTGAATCAGAGATGAAATGAGATTATTAGAGCTGCCAGTGATTATCACATCATCTACATAAGCCATGACAAAAAGACTTGTAGAACCCTCATGAAGAAAGAAAAGAGATGAGTCAGCCTTAGATGTAACAAAGCCCAGTGATAGTAAGACAGAAGAGAGTTTGTGAGACCAAGCTCTAGAGGCTTGTTTTAAGCCATAGATGGCCTTTTTCAATTTGCAAACAAGAGGGATTGAACCTTCTACTTCAAATCCCGGGGGTTGTTGCATATAAAGCTCTGTGTCTATGTCTCCATATAAGAAGGCATTATCCACATCTACTTGTCTGATGGACCAACCTTTGCTTAATGCCAAAGAGAGCAAGATTCTGATTGTGCTTGGTTTGACCACTGAGCTAAAGGTTTCAGTGTAATCCAAGCCTGGTGACTGAGTGTAACCTTTGGCTACAAGCCGAGCTTTGTATCTAGAAACTGTCCCATCAGAATTTCTTTTGAGCTTGTAAACCCACTTACAGCCAACTAAGGTTTTACCTTGTGGGAGAGTGGTGAGATCCCATGTGTTGTTTTTGAGCATTGCTCCATATTCTGAATTCATGGCCTGTTTCCAATGTGGATTAGAGAGAGCCTCAAGATGGTTGGTTGGCTCTGAAGAGTTTGATGCCATGTAGGTCTTAGGCTTGTAAATACCAACCTTAGACCTTGTTGTCATTTGATGAGTATTTGTAGGACCTGCAATTGGTGAACTAACAGCCAATGGTTGTGAATTATCAGTTTCCACAATAGACTCAGTATGATCATCTTGCTCAATAGGTAAATCAATGAAAAGATGTCCCTCATTAAGGCTAATTGGTGCAGATGAAGAGGAAGAACTTGTTTGAGGTGTAGAAGTAGATGAGTGAGATGGTGAGATGTTTTGGTGAGATGGCTGTGGTTGATCAGGAGGTAAAGTTATGTGTGGAGTTAAGGGTGGAGGATAATATGATGGACTGACAGATGGTGGAATGTGGTTCTGAGATGAAGTAGATTGATTCTTGAATAAGAAACTGTTTTCATCAAAAATCACATGTCTGGTAAGTATGATCCTTTTGTTGGGTAAGAGGACTTTAAATCCTTTGTATCCTGGACTATATCCAATGAATGTGGATGGTAAACTTTTTGGTTCAAGTTTGTGGCTGTTGTAAGGCTTCATAAGAGGAAAACAAAGGCACCCAAAGGATTTAAGGTTGGAGTAGTCTGGTTTCTCCTTTGTTAATGACTCCAAGGGTGACAGAAAATTTAAAGGTCTTTGAGGTGTTCTGTTAAGAAGGTATGTGGCAGTAGAAAAGGCTTCATCCCAATAGGTTAAAGGTAAATTTGATTGTGTGAGAAGAGCAAGACCAGTTTGAACAATGGACCTATGCTTTCTCTCAGCAAGGCCATTTTGTTCTGGTGTATAAGGGCATGATAATCTGTGGTGGATACCTGATGATGATAGAAGTTCTTTAAGGGCTAGAAATTCTCCTCCACCATCACTTTGAAAAGCCTTAATAGTTGTTTTAAATTGGTTTTCAATGAGGGCCTTAAAGTGACTGAATGCTTCTTTAGTATCTGATTTTTGTTTTAGGAGGTACATCCAAGTGAATCTGGTTGAGTCATCAATGAAGCTAACATAGTACCTGTAACCTTTGTGAGATAAAATGGGTGAAGGGCCCCAAAGATCTGAATGGATAAGGTCAAATGGTTTGTAAGAGTGTGAGTCTGACATGGGAAATGAGAGTTTATGAAATTTAGACTGCATGCAAGTGGAACAAAATAAACTTCTCTTATTATCAACAAACTGAATGTTACAATGTTGGAGAGCTTTTCTAACAGTGTCAAATGATGGATGTCCTAATCTAGAATGCCAAGTTTCTAGACTAAGGAGCTTGTTTTGCTCAGCAACATTACAACTTAATTGAAAGGAACTAAAATGAGAAGCTGTAGAAGGGCAGGTACTTTGCTTGAGGGGTTGAGAATGTTTCTTGAACTTCAGGAGGTGGAACTTGTAAAGACCATTCTCAAGGCTCCCTTCCAGAAGCACTTCCTTTGATTTGAGGTCCTTCACAAGACAATAATTAGGATAGAATTCAAAGAACACTTCATTATCTCTAGAAAACTGTGCAACACTTATAAGGTTCTTGTTCAAAGTTGGCACATGAAGAAGGTTGTTAAGGTGCAGGGTGTGCTTAGAACAATCAGAGGGACACTTAATCAATGCTTTACCAAAGTGAGCAATTGTCATACCTGAACCATTTGCAGCCTGAATTCTTTCTCCACCATGGTAGTCTGATGCTAAGTTGAGGTTACTAAAGTCATAAGTGAGATGGTTGGTGGAGCCTGAATCAGGATACCAGCTTGTGTCTTGTGATCCTTCAGAGACATTGTCGTTGGGAGCAATGTAGTTGGCAGAGAGAGCACCACCTCCTCCATAACTTGAGCCTTGGAAGTTTCCATTACTATTATTCTGAGTTTTAGGGATGAACTCAGAATCAAATCTATAATAGCACTTTTCAGCTGTGTGGTTATTGTAACCACAGATTTGGCATGTAGCTTTGTTGCCAAATGATCTTCCACCTCTTCCTCTGAAGTTGTTGTTCCTGCCTTGGCCTCTGCCTCTATTTGCTTGAAAAGGGCCGCTGGTTCTTCCTCCACGGTTAGACATGAAGCCTCTTCCTCTATTTCCACTCTGAGTGATCATGTTGGCTGCCAGTTGTGAGCCTTCTCCAAAAGCATTGACCTTTTCAAATGAGTCTATTCTTGCCTCAAAGCTCTAGATAACTGAGTAGGCTTCAATTAGTGAGCACTTGTCAGCTCTAGAGGTGATAGACACAACCACAGGGTTATATTCAGCTCCAAGACCAGCTAGAAGGTGAAGAATTTGGTCACTTTCTGAGATATGGTGTCCAGCCATGGATAACATGTCACAAATCCCTTTCATCTTGGTAAAATACTCCCTAACCTTCATGTTTCCTTTCTTGAGAGTTTGCAGTTCCATTCTCAACTGCATCTGCTTGGCTTGGCTTTGACTAGCAAAGCTGGTTTTCAAGCAATTCCAGATCTCACAAGATGTGCTCAAGCCAACGGTGGTGATTAGGGTATTTTCTGACAAGGAAGAGAGAAGCCAAGAGGCTATAAGTTGGTCTTGCCTTACCCAGTTGAGAAATCTAGGGTTTATGACCAGATTTGTTTCTCCTACTTCATTGGTTTCTCTGATGAATTTTTCTGGAGAGGGGTTGTCACCAGTGAGATATCCTTCAAGGCCATATCCTCTAATGGCTGTGACGATTTGTTGCTCCCATATGAGGTAATTTCCTTCATTCAACTTTACTGAAATAAGTTGGCTTTGCAGCTGGATAATGGGATCTCCATTAATTGAAGTAGAAATGGCAGCTGCCATGATTTGAGGCTTGCAGGCTAAAAGGGAACTAAAAAGGAAAAAGGGGAGATAAAGCTAGAAACGTGGTGATCGATTGGCTCTGATGCCATAAAAGCATCCCATGAATTGCATGAAAAATAGGAAACCGAAAATGACAAGAAGAAAGAAGGCTGCCATATTCTCTCTATCTGTATATTTTCATTGAATGAGGCTGCTACAATGATTTTTCCTTATATAGGACCTTTCTCACGTGACACTATACATCATTCTCTCTTTCTAACCCTAGCTACACTACAAGACAAGCAACACACATCTTGTGTGATATTTCCAGCTTGCATGGGACCATGCAGTGACTCATCATCCATCTCATTTTCTTTCTCAATGGTTTTGCTGACTTTCTTGACCATGTTGGTCTCGATACTCCCAAAATTAAGATTTTTTATCCTTTGTGTGTTATCATAACCAAAGTTCAATTGAGGATTTCCCAAAATTGATTCATCATAGCTATCATCCTTTTGTTGGTTTAGAAGTTGTAACTGAATTGAAGCTAAGGTATTAGCAAGGTGATCAAACTTACTGTCAACACCAGATAATTATTCTTTCATCTCCTTTCTGATGTTGTCAATTTGCACTTTCATGCTCAGGCTAATTTCCTCGATGTGCTCTTAAATTTTAATTTCAGCATCCTCCCATTTTTAGTGTCTATGTTTTCAAAATTTGATCGAATTTCTTTTGTGCCTCATGCAGCTCCTTCAATCTAGTTCCTTCTGCCATGACCAATGGGTGAATCGAGCTCTGATTACCAAATGTTATGTTCTAGCTCATTTTGGTGAAATATTGCTTGTAATTTGGCCTGGAATGTCGATATGTGAATGGTAGTATTGATCAATTTGAATTTTATGATGTGAAATTTAGATTACTCTGATGTAATTGATGATGAATTTAGCGCAGAAATAGAGGATTAGGGGATTAATGAGAGAAAAAAATTAGAGAGAGAAATGAGGAAGAAGGGTAAGAGAGAGAAATATTGGCATAACTAATTCAACCATTTGCAATGCAAAATGCACCCATAAAGCATCTTTTGTGACCACCTTGTGTACATCTTTTGTGACCACCTATGCAAAGGTAGGAGCCAGCGTATATACTACACGTCTAATACACTGGACTCTGCCTGATCCAGGCTAGATAAAAGTGAACACATACGGGGCATTTGGCAAATTCACTGGAATGGGTAGTGCGGGAGGTCTCCTTAGGGATGAGGGCGGTAAATGCATTGAGTGATTTTTCTTGAATATAGGGTTCTGACCATTATGGGTGTCGAACTTTGGGGACTCTTACAAGGACTGCAGCTGGCTTGGGACTTAGGGTTTCGTCAAGTTGTAGCATAAGTAGATAACCAATGTATGACGAATATGGTCCTCGGTAGTGAAGACGACTTTGGGGCACATACGAGGATAGCAAGGGCCATCCGGAGCATGGTCCAGAATAGTTGTAGTGTAAGGATCCACCATGTGCAACAGAGAAGCTAACTTTGCGGCGGATCACATGGCAAGTTTGGCGGCTTATTCTTCGCTTGGTTACCAGCGTGTGTCGGCTCCTCCTGTTAGCTTAGGACCCTGGTTGGATCATGATCTTATAAGGATCTCTTATCCCCGGCGCATTCTAGTCTAACCAAATTTCTAGTCCTTTAGCCTCCTACATTAAAAAAAAAAAAAAAAGTGAAAAAGGAACAAATAAAGTGTAGCTAATCTGGCCCAACATCAATAACCTCATCCTTCTGCAGCGAGACTTCACCATAATCGGGCCCTTCTGGATCACTTAGCATCATCCCTTTCAAACCACCCGGCCCAACTGGACTCTCCACATGTCATGCTTTATGACCAAACACGATCGTTCTTCCCCTTTTCTCAACTTCCCCGAACCCTAACTCATCTCCGACCACCAAATTCACAACATCATGTAAGCCTAATTTTCCATTCTATTCAATAAAATATTCTTCTACTCTTTCGTCTCTCTTGCTTCTCTCTTTCTCTGCAACCTTTTATCTTCATTCAATCTGTTTGTTTAAACAATAAAACTCCCAAAAATAAATTTTGTAAGAGGAAAATTGATCCAAGGAACAAATTGTTCCATTTAATTTATTGCGGCTTTCAAATGGTGTTAGATACGTTTGGCATTATAATTTGGAATATTCAGAAAATATGTTAATATGGGTTCATAATATTCGTCTTTTCTACCTAAATGAGATAACTTGTTCACGATAAAATTTTTTATATTCTGTGACGAATTTTTAAAAATAAATTTTCTCATAATTTGTTAACAATGATACATTTTACTTTTGTCACAAAACAATACTTTTGTTTGACATTATTTACTTTTCTCTCTAAATAATATTTTTGATGATAATTATTGTATGTCATTTTTCATTTTTATCATTAAAAATAACTTATTGTTTTCTATATCACGGTTTATTCTCGTAGCTAAATGACATATGTTATGATATATCTTGTTACAATGATGATGTTAAGTCATAATTTATTAGTTAACAACGATAAATCTATTTTTGTTACTAAAATGCAAGTTATTCATAACACTCTTAATTTGTGTTACAAAATTACATATTTATGAAGACTTTGTTGCACTTTAGTTGCACAGAGGGGAAAATTTATTTTCGTCGTTGAAAAGTACCGTATTTACAATATTCCTAATTTTTGTCACAAGTACATATTTTATGATGATATTTTCACAATTGATTAGTTGGCAATGATAAATTTTATTTTTATTGCTAAAAAAATGTTGTATTTGTATCACTCATAATTTTCATCACAACATTATATTCACATTATATTCTAATTTCAACTTTATTTGTGAAAAATATAGTTTACCACGATTTGTTGGATACTACTGATACATGATTGTGATTACAAAAACTCACTTATTTAAAATTATTTGATCATTAACATTAATAGTGTTTATAATTTGTCAGTTGTACATTTAACGAAGGCCTAATTGCTTCAAAAACCCTGACCTTTTACTAAATTGCAAATAAATCTCAACATTTTTAAGTTTGCCATTAAATTATCAACCTTTTAATTGTGTTGCATGTTAAGCTTCGATTGGTTTTCCTACCTCCTCCTTGTTGATGTGTCCGGCAAAATGATATGTCCCAGCAACAAACGACGTGGCTTTTTATGTCTTAAAACAGTATATTCATTTCCACTTCACATGATTTCTTCATTTCTTACACACTCCCCAATTCTCAATTCTTTTCCCTCTGCAGCCTTAAATCGAGATTTTTCATCCCCAAATTTGAGAAGCTGGAAAAATTGAGAACCAATATCAACAGAAGAAGCAACGAGAACGACGAACATTCCACAAATCTCAAATTTAGGGTTGCAGAGTGAAAAAAATTGGGTATTGGGGAATGTGGAAAAAAGGAAGAAATTATGAAACGGAAATGAATATATGTATATTTTATAAGACATAAAAAGCCACGTCGGATTGTAACATTGATTTTAAGACAAAAAGCCACGTCGAATTGTTGCCGGACATATCATCAATTCGTCGGACACATCATCAAAGAGGATGTCAGAAAATCAATCGGAGCTTAACATGCAACACAATTAAAAAGGTTCGGAATTTAATGGCAAACTTAAAGTAGTTGAGATTTATTTGCAATTTAGTAAAAGATCAAGGTTTTTGAAGCAATTATGCCTTTAACAGTATAATTTACTAATGACCAACATAATTCATAAAAGATTAAAAATAATATTACTTTTATATATAATTTTTTGTGTATGTAATTATATATTGATATACATGCATATATATATATATATATACATATATCTATTATATATCTATGTATACGTAAAGTAAAGAGTTTTAATAATCTAAGTTTATAAAACATGAATTTTAATAGTTAACAGATATTACAATGGTAAATCATAACACATGTATTGATAATCTCAATAGCAAAATTGACCTTAACATGACACAACTTAGAATGCTCTTTTACCACTATATAATGAGTTGTGTAGGCTCTCATGAGATGTAGCTTCCAAGATAGGTCCTGTCATGGAGATCGTGCTCAATATGATTTGTCTTTTTAATAAAATGTTTTTTTTTTTTTTTTTTTTTNAAAAATTGGTCAATATAACGTTGGTGTACTTGTGTTTAGACAATAAAAGATCATTTAAAATATAAACTTTTAATGACAACTAAATATTAAAATAACATAATCTTGATTGTTAAAGTGATGAGTTCGATGCAAGTTCATATTTTGATAACAAAAGATTAATTCATCATTTAAAATGTAAATTTTTAATAACAATTTAAATATTTAAATGATAAAATTTCGAATGTAAAATGGACGATTTCGTTATCACTCAAAGATATTTTTTTACTACAAATTAAAACAACGTCATATATATATATATATATGGTGCAACTATAATGACAATAATTGTGATGAATATTTTTTAACGCTCTATATTTTTATTGGCAGGTATAACATTTTCATTAAAAAAAAAATATTGAATTTATTATAGTGGTAATACATACCGTAAGTTCACTTTTATCATAAATATTATAGTGAGCCTATATATAATTAAATTGTACATTTCATATCGTGTTTCAATTCGTGTATTATCGTGTCATTTTATCTTTCAAATATTTTTTTAATTATATAATGTCGGTATTTCGTATGTTATTAGTCACTAAGACCCCTAAATGACATATTGACATGTCATTATTGTTTTGCAAATATGTAGGACTTAGGATAATATTCATTTCTGTAATTAATTTGCATTGAAAATGAGAAGAAGTACGTAAAAAGTGGAACAAGATCAGTAAAACATTTATTACTAAACTATCTACATCATTTATTTCAAGTTGCAACAAGGCAATATATATGGATAAAGCTAGCTCATTATGCTATGTCTGCATTTATTATGTTTAATGCACGAAGTACAACTCTAGAAAATGATGTGCAGCGTAGTACAAGAGCAGGCAACATGTAGGGGTGGGGGACCAGATTTTTAGCTTAACTTTATAATTATAGTCTTTTATCTCTTCTAGGTGAAGATTAGTTCAATAATGCTAAGGAGCCAGCTGTTGGCTCCGTTATGGAGCCAACAGCCAATGGGACAACTTCATATGGGGCTGTCCCACATAGGTCCAACGTGGGACAGCCCCACATGGAGTTATCTCATTAGCTGTTGGCTCCGTAACGGAGCCAATAGTTGGCTCCTTAGCATTACTGATGTATACAAGTGGAAATAATTTTGTTTACTAAATGGCGAAAACTATTATTTGCAACATCTATCAATGAACCTTTGTTAAACTATGTTTGATAAAACTAGTTGATAAGCTAGCTGATAACTGATAAGTTACCTTATAGCTTATTAATATTTTTCAAACTTATAGCTTATATCTTATGATTTATAGCTGATAAGCTAACTTATATAACAAATGTGTTTGTTAAAATTAGTTGATAAACTAGTTGAAATAAAAATTTCAATGAGCTTATTTGAAAAGCTACTGATGTAGCACAGCTTCGAACAAAAGGGAAATAAGAGATGAAATCTCAAAATCTATAATTTTTATTCAACGATGACTGCGTACTAAAAAGAAAAGAAGAGAATAAATAGTCCCAATCATACTAGGTTTCCTAACATGCTAAACAAAGAAATAATACTTAAACAGATACCAACTAAAATAAAGAAAATAAGGAATAATAATAAAAGGCTAGGAAATAAATAATTAGACTAATGAAGGCATCCGATCATATTTTTGCAGAAACGCCATCGCGATCTCGTCTCCATCAGCTACATAAAGAAATTTATAAGACAAGCTCGAGTTTTTTAAAAAAGCTCGTCCATTCAAACGAAGTTTATTTAAATAAAGGAAGCTTTCATAAGCAAACTAAATAATCTATAAACTAGTTTATTTGTCTGGTCCCCAAGTCACTTACCAATATGTTGCGGTCTCTTATACATCTTTCTATCCCTATCTAAAATATTTCAAAATTTTCCCAAACTTTTCCTTGTGAATTGTCCTTATCAATAAAATATATTGTACCCGTTTGCTTGGCCCTCCAGTGAGTGATCACTTGGCGAAACCTAATTTGAAACTTCTATGGCGTAACATAAAACATTGATGTGCAAGTAAAAGTGAAGACATTGGTGATGATGTGGATTAACTCTAACCCTAGTCTCTTTTAAGACGTCTATCCTACAATTCTAGCATATATAAAAATAAAATTTCTCCTTTTTACAAAGCTACGGCAATCATCACAAGCTTGCTATATAAAATTCACAAATTATGATGTAAACACTGCAAGTTAGATTGGTAAATTCGACGTATGCTTAAAACAAAGATACACATTTAAATATTGTCTACTATATAAATATCATTATTTTTTAACGTTTATATTGAAGAATTTGAAATTCTTTCATCTCGAATTCTTTGAAATTTAATTTGCTACTTTAAATTCTTTCAAAATGGATTTGTGAAAAGAATTATAAATCCTCCAACTTCTATCATCCGAAAATATGTGGGAACTTGAACTTGTAAATTTAAAATTTATAAATTTCAAATCCGTCAATAATTTCCTTAGTCTAAACACAGGTCCAAGGAATTTGAAAATAGAAACTGTATAATTCAAATCAAAATCAAATTCCTCCATCCGAACGAAACATAATTAATTTTTTGCACAATCTAAAATGGTTAAACAAAATATATATTAATAAAAAAAGCCCAAAAATGAGCCCAATAGAATTCAATAAACATTATACATAAGGAAAATAAAAAATAATAATAGCCACAACAAAATCATACTACAATTTATGAAAATTTCATTTACTCAAATCTTTGATTAGCTGTCTGGCGTTGATAAGAGCCTATCAAATCTTTAATTTTAAGACACTACAGGAAATGATATTTGGGCCAAACAGAAAATGACAAGAATGCCTTATTTAATTATTTCCACACCAATAGAGTTGGGATCCTGAAGGGTGGAGATGTAAATTCACATCCCATGGTCCAAATTTCTTGATTTTTCAACTCTGGTTCACATGGCTTGTAATTAGTTTTCATGTGATTACACATGCCTTGGGACTAATCCCATGTTATTATGATCTCCGTTTATAATAAGTGCTAAATACGAGACTAACAGCATCTCTTCCTCTGTCTCTCTGACTATTCGTTGTCTAATAATCCATTTTTGCCAGTAATTATTATTATTAATTACTCTTAATTATATGAATTATTTTACTTATTAAATTAGCTCGATTGTACATATGAAATTTCAGAATTATATTAAACTCATAAACGGGTGCAGCTTACAGGGATGTAGCGCACTAAGAGGGAAAATTTAACTCACTAGACTTATAAATTAGGCCATTTGTCGTATAGAATCAATGTGAGATAATGATCAGGCAGTTATAGTTTCTCAACAAATTTACATAATTTCATATTCAAATTAGTGTTATAAAAAAAACAATAATGTAACATTTTCTAACATACGAATGTTAACTATCTGTTAGAGTACTATTGTTTTATATATCTAACTGTGTGAATAAGTTATATCTTGTTTGGAAACAATTCTCAAATGGACATTTAGATGCAAAAGTCTATTTGAATAAATAACTAATATTTGATCATGTGCACATGCACAGAAATTTAAATTATTATTACTTATATAAGTTATTTGTATGTGTATAATTGTAAAATTATAAGTTAAATAATAGTATTACATCTTAAAAATTTTGTCGTTAGTAAAAATGAACATCATGAAAGTATCCAAATTCATCACTATATTTATTATATAAAATAAAATAGATAATTATTTTTCATTAAATTCAACTAATATAGGGTACAATTTTGCATGAAAAAATTGAATTTGAATGAGCTGGTGTAAAAATCTCTATTACAAAAGATGACTTTTCTTATATATATTTTGATTGTATCTATAGCATATCAATACTTAGTATTTCTTTTGCATGTGAATAGTCAATATACAAATTAAAAAAATAATTTTAACCATTCAAATTTAACGGTTTAAACATTATCTTGTAACCATGCAACAATTACATTCTCCAAATATAGAGAAATAAAAAATAGTAATCGCATGCATTCGTTACAAATCTAAAATATAGTAAAAAATAAGTGGATGATTGTATGAAATAAATTGATAGAAAAAAAAAATGTGTTGTAACGGTTTTTGGATGAAGGTTATAAAAATTTTCATTAAATGAATTCATATTATTATTAATTGAAGCTGAATAAAATTAATTAATTTTATTCAGCTTCAATTAATAATAATATGAGTTCATTTAATAAAAATGTGTTGCATTTGATAAAAAATTTTATGATCTCCATCCAAAAACCGTTACAACATATATTTTTCTTCTTTCAATTTATTCCATACAAACATATAAATGAAGCTTGCCAACAATTATGTATATATAGATTATATGTTTGGTGTAAAATTAAGAAACTTATGGATAAGTTGTTTCTCCAAAAAGTTATTCAATATCCTCTACTTTATGTAATGATGTATGAGACTTTGGAGAGTAACGATACAGATAATATGTTAAGAATGTCTTTCTACAACGTATAAACACCTATTTATATAGCTCCATCCAACTAGGGCAAAGATTAAGTTCAACTTCCACTTAATGGCAAGTAACAAACCACTAATGGATGCTATAAAGGATAGAAAATGGTAAAGTGTTGAACATACTGTTTCAGATGTTAACACACACGTACTACACCTGGTAAGAGTCACATGAGTTGAGCTAGAACTTCTAGAAAATCGCATTGGGCTTTTGATTTGGTTTTTGTTACTGAATGATTCGAAACAAATAGTCTCGTTTCTTATTTGGTTGTTATTCCTCAAATACTATAAACGGGTTGATTGTACAAAAATCGTTAGTGATAGCAACGGAACGGAATCCGTTTCTAAGTATCAGCACTCCTGTTTTCACTAACCAATAATGTAACGAAATATATATACTTGTTCTTATTATTTATTAGTAACAAAAACCTAGCCTATTGCAACACAATTTCCGTTATTGAAGTCTCACTTTCTAATAGTATGTAATAGAATTTATAGATTTCACAATTTGAATTAAATTACTTTAATTTTAAAATAAATGATATGTGAGCAAATAAAATTTACTACTAAATCTCATTTTTTTGGTGACACGTTCAATGAAATATTGAGATATGATTATTAAATGATATGTGATATAATGATAATATCGAGACTGTTACACTGTCTCATAGTAGTTATTTTTTAAACTATGATTTTTTTTTTTCAAATTAAAATTCAAGTGTATGAGAAAATTTTTATTTTTATTTTTGAAAGATAAAATAATAAACCAATTAAAAACGAACATTTGTATCATGCATGTATAAAAGAATAGTTAATATTTCACAATTTTTTGTTAAAAGGAAGGTTATCTCTATATAAAAACTACTAGAAAGTATAGTAATTGATATTTCTATTTTACAAATGAATGATTCACATTTCAAATTTATTTTTACCGTGCGATTTGTGTAACTTATATTATATACTTAATTATTACTTTCATGCATTGACTTCTTTATACATGCATTGAGCTAGATTACAAGTCGATTACTTCAAGTTTGAACTCTTGCTCAATTGATAAACGAGTTGGCGTGACTCAGCTCGTCAATATACACATAAAAATATGTGAACTCTATTTTGAATCGTATAACTTTAGTTTGACTCGTTTAATAAATCTTCAAAACCCAGATCAGACTAAAACTCTAACCAATTTATTTGCAAAACACTCGATTCGACTTGTTTGATACACATACCTGATTAGTTGTTCAAACTTGACTCGTTTAAATATACAATGACTCTAACTCAAACTTTCATACATCGAACACTCGAACAAATTTATATTAGACATTAGTTGACAACTCGATTCCAATAATAAACTACATATAAAATATTTTGCTGCCGGGTGAAAATTACTTTGGGAGTGAAACTATACTACATAATAAAATTGTGTGTACGGATCTAAATTTTATTTTTTATTTTTTTGTTGTCATTTAGTACCAAGTGATCTCATTTCCCACGTGTTGTCCCAAGTGATCTCATTTCACTCCAACACTCACTTTTAAATCTCAATCGCTATTCACCGCCCCCCTATTACTACTCACCGCTCCTCTTTTGGACAATTTTGCCCCTTGCATTTTTTTCAAAAAGTAAAAAAAAAAAAACCG
>BKCP01000002.1:243323-266485 GCA_008636005.1 Striga asiatica
CTATAATTTGCAAAACAAATTATAAGATTTCAATTGTAATTTAAATAAAACATTTTAATTTGGCAAGACACAAACTTATAATTTCTTAAGCCTAAGGCATAAACTAAGAAATGAAAAGTTATTGTTTCTACCGTCTGCAAAATAAATGAGAAAAAAAAAATCTAAATTATGCCCTACACTACAAGAAAATGATGAAATTCCAACGAAATTATATTCCAATAGAATTCCAACGACAATTCCAATGTATATTTCAATGTTATTATTTCCGTTGGAATTATTTCAACGGAAATTCCAACAAAAATATTCCGTTGGAATGAGTTTTCTATTGAAATTTCTGTTGGATTTTGGACGATTCCAATGGTAGATTTTCCAACGGTGGTGGAAATAAAAATTCCAACGGAAATTGCATATTCCAACGGAAATTCCTACGGTCAAAAGCCGTTGGAAATATAGCCCTTGGAATCATCAAATTTCATCTAAAATTCCAATGAAAATACATTTCAACGGAATATTTTCGTTGGAATTTCCGTTGGAATGATTCCAACGAAAGCTATACTATTGGAATATCCGTTGGAATTTCCATTAGAATATATTACCATAGGATTTTCCGTTGGAATATAACATCTTTTTTGTAGTGCTACACAAATAAAATCTATTTGTGGTTCTCTGGGAAAATTTCAAAATTACTCTCACAGATATAGGGTGGTGACAATTTTGGTCCCGACGGAATGCACAAAATATGAATAGTCCCACAACTTTTAAAAAATGATCAAAAGTAGGACTCTTTCGCCGGATTTACTATTTTCGGCCCGGAGCGCCACGTGGCGTACAAGTGGCGCATACGTGGCGCACACGTGGCTTATTTTTTTACACGCTGGCATCCGACGTAGATAGGAAAAAAATTCAAAACTAGTCCCATAAGTATAGAGGAGTGACATTTTTTGTCCCGATAGAATGCAGAAAATTCAAAACTAGTCCCACAACTAGTAAAAAAATATGAACACGTCAGATGCCACGTGGCGTTCCGGGCCGAAAATAGTAAATCCGGTGAAAAAGTCTTACTTTTGATCATTTTTTAAAAGCTGTGGGACTATTCATATTTTCTGCATTCCGTCGGGACCAAAATTGTCACCCCCTATACCTGTGGGACTAATTTTGAAATTTTCCCCTGGTTCTCTAGACCAGTTTACAATTGACACAAGAAATTGAAATTGAACCCATATTTTAGAATAATGTTGTTGTTTTAAATCCTAAACGTCACTCGACTTAAATCCAATATATGTTACCTCAAACTATATAAATCATAGGTTCTTCATAAATGAAATAGATCTGTTGCTACTTCAGTCAAGATTCACATGTGTTGTTTAGATTTGGCAATTAAATTTCTATTTGTTATCTAGTCATGTTGTGAATGGGTTGGAATAATTTTAATTTTATTGTAATCCATATTAAAAATTATTTTTGGACACATAATTCACCTCACTAAAACCTTAGTCCATACCTCAATTTAAAAGAAACAAAATTTATCATTTAAATTGTCGAAATAAAAAGTTGTATTTAAATTGACTAAAGCTCGTAATTTGTTTTGCAATTTTACTAATCAATTGGCTAGAGCGTGATTTCTTCCTGCACATCAGTCATTTCTGACAGTCATTTTTTCTGTTGTTGAGCCTCGGACTTTTTCTGAGGCTGTTCGGATAGTCGTTGGCGTTCGACTATGCAACTAGAGATTCGAGCATTGGAATCGAATCATATTTGGGATCTTGTTTCTCTTCCTACTGGTAAACACGCGATTGGTTGCAAGTGGATTTACAAGATTAAATATAACTTTGATGTTTCCGTTGAGCGCTACAACGCGCGTTTGGTTGTCTTGGTAACAGACAGGTGGAGGACATTGACTATCACGAGACATTTGCACCTCTCGTAAAGATGGTTACTGTACGGACTTTTCTTGCTGTTGCAACTGCTCAACATTGGGAGGTTCATCAGATGGACATGCACAATACGTTGTTGCATGGGGATCTGTCTGAGGAGGTCTCCATGAAACTTCCTCCTAGTTTTCATTCGTCTGATCCTGATAAGATTTGTCAATTACGTCGATTTCTATATGGTTTGAAGCAAGTTCCTCGGTGTTAGTTTGCGAAGCTTGCTTCTGCTCCACTGCCGTATGGTTTTCAGCAGTCATATTCTAATTATTCATTATTTATTGTTCATCGTGACTCATTGAGTTTACATGTTCTAGTTTACATTGATGATCTGATCATTTCTGGAAGCGATCTAGTCGCTATTGCTGCCTTTAAGGACTATTTGGGACGATATTTCCATATGAAGGATTTGAGTATGTAGAAATATTTTCTGGGTATTGAGGTTGCTCGGAATGCTTCAGGCATGTTTTTGTGCCAATGAAAGTATACTTCTGATATTGTGACTGAGACCGGCCTACTTGGTGGTAAGCCGACTGAGTTTCCTATGAAACAGAACCACCAACTTCCTTTGGCGGAGGGTCCTCTGTTCTCTGACCCCGAGCGCTATCACCGCCTCGTAGGGAGCGTGATCTACTTGACTGTCACTCGGTCTGATTTATCCTACGCCATTCATACCTTATCTCAGTTTATGCAGCAGCCTCGTTAGGCTCATTGGGATACCACTCTTCGGGTGGTTCGTGATTTGAAGTGTACTCTAGGTCAGGGTATTCTTCTTAGTTCCAATGTTATTTACAAGTTTATGGTTGGTATGACTCTGACTGGGCGACATGTCCTACTACACGCCGGTCTCTCGCGGGGTGGTTCGTATAGCTTGGTCACTCCCCCACTTTCTTGGCGCACCAAGAAGCAACACACAGATGTTCGTTCTTCTGCCGAGACATAGTATCGAGCTATGGCTACTCTTTTTTGTGAGTTGAAATGGTTGCTGTGTTTATTTCCTAGTCTTGGTGGCTCATTCTCAGCCCATGCGAATTCATTGTGACAATCAGGCATCACTCCACATTGCTGCTAATCCAGTCTTCCATGAGCGCACTAAGCATATTGAAGTCGATTGCCATTTTCTTCGTGATGCAATTATTCAAGGTCTCATCGTGGCAACTCATGTGTCCACTCGGTCTCATTGGTGGACGTTTTCAACAAGGCCTTGGGCAAACGCTAGTTTTATTTTTTTCTAGGTAAGGTGAGCATCCGAAATCCGATGCTCCGACTTGGGGGTGGAGGATTAATGTAATATTATGTACTATTTGGTGTATCATTTATTTTTGGTAGGAGGCTTATTAATAGTCATTTAGGGATTCTTTTTTCCTTGTATTTTCGGATCCTTTTTGTGAATATATATACGGCCCTTATGCCTCACCGATCATCAAGTTGGATGAATCAATTTCGTAACAGTTTTGACAACTTTTTAGGATATTTATGTTCTGCATTGAAACTGTGACTGCGAGTTTCCCATCATTTTATTAACCCTCTCACCATCCCAAGTAAATAGTCCACTCAACAGTTNACCCAAAAAAAAAAGAAAAAATAAAATAGAAGAAATGGTGAGCCTAGAAGAAACCCTCAAAACTCCAGCCGGGCCCCCGAAACTCCCTCTCTCGGAAAGCCCATCAAGCCCGGCCCGAATCTCCTTCTCCTCCGACCTCCTCGACGAGTCCAACTTCATCTCCATCTGCCCCAACCAACACTATCTCCAACCCGAAAATGAACCAAAGGTCAAACAAACACGAGTCCCCGACAATTTCGAGTTCCTCTCCACCAACCTAAAAACCGACATGATGATGATGAGCGCCGACGAGCTTTTCCGAGAGGGCAAGCTCCTCCCCTTTTGGCAAACCGAAAAACTCGAAAAAATCACTTTGAAAAAAACACCCGAGCCTCACGAGGACACCAAATCGGGCGATGACGAGAGAAGGATAAGTTGGTTCCTTGACGACGACCCGTCACCAAGGCCGCCAAAGTGTACGGTTTTGTGGAAAGAGTTGCTTAGGTTGAAAAGGCAAAGGCCTTCCACTTTATCTCCATCTTCTTCATCTTCATCTTCATCTTCATCTTCATCTTCTTCTTCTTCTGGTTTGGATGAGAGGAGGAAAGGTGGGAGTAGTAAAGAGAAAGTGGTGAGTAGGGTGAAGAAAGGGCTTGAGAGGACGAGGTCGGCAAGTATAAGGATAAGGCCGATGGTGAATGTCCCAATCTACACGCATGCTAGCCGGAATAATGCGTCGGCTTTGCCGCCGCTTTTTCCGGTGAGGAAGGGAGGTTAGATTGAGGGAGAAGATGATGAGAAGATTTATGTGGAATATATTAATAATGATAATAATTAGTCATGTGTTTGTTTTTTAATTGTTTTTTGGTTGGTATTTTATTTTTTTTATTATTATTATTATTTTTTTTTGTTCTTGTTACTTTGTGCGTTTGAGCTTGTTTATGTTCAGATTATTATTGGTTACTAGGTAAATCTGGAGAATTTGTTATGTAGATGCTGACTTTATTTCGTTTTTATTTATTTCTTGTAATCAATTAATTAATGTGATGATTANAGTTCAATTCAAGATAATATTTAGGCCTCTTTATTCCATTGGCTTATTTTATTGTAATCTTAGAATAATCCAAGCAGAGAGATGGGGAAGCATGATCCTAAAAATATGGTACCCTTTGATTATCTCGGGAGCCTAATGAGTAATGACAACTAGACTCTTTACCTAATTATTATCTTTTTTTCTGTTAGTAATATTTAATTCACTAATTTTGTTGGTATTGTTCAATTATTTATCTACTGTGCCATTGCCTGTTGTTATTAGCAGTAACGTGGCATAGCATTGGAGCTAGTAACTATATAGAGCCCTTTAAGATGCTAGTAATTTTATATTTATATGATGATCCCTTTTCCAAAATTAAAAGCTGTACTAACTTGTCAGGATTAAAACGGAGTGAATGATTTTGAGCCCTCCAATGTGATCCAACGGTTCAAAATTCCTGGTCAAATTCTCCTTCGGGATGTCACATTTTAAATTTACCTATAGAAATATTAGTAAAACTAATATACATTATATTTATACATTAACTATAATATTGGAAAAAAAGAATTTGTAAATGAATTCAATAGTTACCAATATGGTAAATTTCTGAAGGGGCACATCTTTTTCAACACACTATAACGATATATTATGTTGTTCACAATGGCAAAAACAAACCAAAAAAGCTACGTGAATAGACAACATAACTGTCGCATATCAATTGCATATTCACCGTACAATGCCTTCACATTTAATTTTTTCAAACTCAGAAGTACGAAAGGTTATGCGAATGGACCACATATTCATCGCACAATATTTTTTCACTTTCAGGGTAAAAATTAACTTGTCATCTGGTGGTATGAAAACTTAATATATTTTCATAGTGAAGTGAAAAAAGTATTTTCAAAATTTGGAATAATATTTGCTATGATGCAGAATTTCCTCGTCCTAAGTGTTCATTTCTTATGACTCAGTAATTATATTTGTGGAATTCTGGTGATTCATAATCCTATGGGTATGGTTTCGAGTAATACAAGTTGATGTGATAACTTACCGGGTCAAATGGACCCGAGAAGTTGAAAATTCCTCATATCGAGACGCCGCTGATCCAAGAAAGGTAATTTTACATATTTATTTATATATGCAATAAATATGTCAAATCGAAAATCGTTATGAGATAATTGATTTAACATATTATATATAAAAATCTGATAACAAACACGAAAATTATTGACTTTTATATAATATATTTGTAGTTTAAATTAGTCAAATAATTTATAACTTTAAAATACATAGGAGATTACGAAGCACCGGACATTCGACACATAAGAGATTATATCAGAATATTCTGCATTAATATATAAGCATGAATGATAAAAAAAATTGCATAAATTAGCAATATATTTTGTGATTCCATTTTATGCCCATCCTGCTGTCAAATTTATATCACCATTGACAAATACCATCTATACAGCACCCATATATGATAGTAGTATGTGTTGTTGAGGAAAGAGATGAAACATAGAGGACCCAAGCAGGGACTTTTAAGACAAAATGATGAATGTTATAAATAAGCCATTTGCTTCAATTGGAAGAACAGACAACTAAATGCAACAGTGCTAAATTGTACTGATTTCATGTCACTGTATGTGTAACAACTTTCCAATTTGCCTTTTGAGAAAGGTGGAAAATTATTTTGCCTTTCCTTTTCTCAAAATCTCAGCTGACCCCTCTCTTTCACAAAATGACAAACACAAATTTTTTTCCAGATATCAATCACAAGAACATCATATTACCTACTATCAATCATTACACAATCATACATCACACAAAAATTCACCTTTTGTTTTTCAAATATCACATTATTACTTATTATTACTACCCTTCATCCTATACCCCAACCATACTCTTAAAATTCTTACATTATTTCTTCCCAGTTTTTTTATTTTTTATTTTTATCTTTTTTCAAGCTTGAGAAGAAGAACATGGAAACAACAAAATAATACAAAAACAATGATATACATGATCAGGTACAAGCAGACCAAAACATAACAAAAGCAACCTAACTAATCATCATCGAGAGGTATACAAGTTCGTCCAAAAATGCAGTAACTATTTGATAAAATATACATTTTATCATCCTATTCGAAGAAACAAACAGGTATGAAAGAACAAAAGAATCTGCAGAACACCATCATCAAAATGCAGGAAAAACAATTTTTTTTTTTTTTTTACAACACCAAAACAGTGCACACATAACTTGACAAACAGACAATATGTATATTCCTAGCGGCAATGCATTAACATGAAGGAAGTATGACTCGCAAAAAGAAATAGTTAAGTATATCCTTGAATATGTCATGGAGCCAAAAATGGATTTCCAGGAGTGTACCTAAGAAGATAGAATTTCAATCTATTAACCGCTAAATTTGAAAGGAAAAGTAAAGGGAAAAGAAAAAGAAAAAGAAAAACACATGAGAATGAAAAGAACAACTATCAACTCTACAGAAAGTTACCTTAGTGTTAATCCAGGTTTTTGGGTAAGGCTGCTAGGTACTTGACCTGTTAAATTGTTGTTCTGTAGGAAGCTGATCAAAGAAAAATGAGGTAAGATTAGAAAAATTACATCATAAGAGCCAAATTGTTATTTCCAGAAAGTCATGGAAAAAATTTATATGCCGAGGAAATAAGAATTAATGTCATTTTCAATAGAGGAGGCATGAGAAGATTTCTTGGATGCGGGAAAATGATTGGCTTTCTAGATTGAAAAAATGCCCAAGAGATTAAAAAATTAATGATTGAAACTAATATGTGCCCAAGGGCATAAATAATGCATTTTTAGATGTGTATTGAGACTTTCCTGGTTCAGTAATGAGCCAAAATGCAGTACAAAGAAAAGAAGCATGATTCACAAGTGCAGCAGAAATGGGAATACGATAGGGACACTTTACAATGAAATCGATTCTCCTCGAAAAATCAAATCGATCATTTATAGAGTGGGGTAACAAGAAATTTCAAACTTAACATGAAACTGCTTAGATGAGAACTTACAGTTCATTTAAGTTGGTTAAACTTCCCAGTGATGGAGGTATTGTCCCACCTAGCTGATTGTTTTCCAAATGCCTGACGTTCACAATATGGTGGAAATTAGGAAAAAGGAAAAGCGAAAAAAATGAAAAATATAAGCTTATATATAGTTTATATAGCATTGACTCTAGATGATAGAACAAAAGGTGCCAGATTAGTGATCTGAATTCTTTTAGTGCTGAAAGAGATGTTTGGTTGAGCTTATTAACTTTAAAAACATCTATTAGCTAATGAAGAGAGCCTAAGTTGTAAAAAAATGATCAGCAAAATGCTTAACAATGACGATTCTGAAGAAATCTGTTTGAGAGCTTATAATATCCATTTCACGAAAATCATGTACAAAAATTCTTCCTCTTACGAAATTCTCTTTAGTAACAACTCAAAATCTGAAAAAAAAAGGAAAACATATAATGACTCACAAATTCTGCAATCCCCTCAACGTACTCAGGTCTGGAATACTTCCTGTTAAGCTGTTATTTCCAAGCAAGCTGCCGAAATATAACAAGAAGCTTTTAACGTGCATGAGAACGAAAAATTTAAGGAAACAAAAATTTATCAATGTAATAATTATTGTAATACATTCACTCACATGCTACTCAGTGCTGTAAGCCTGGCAATACTTGGCGAAATCGACCCCAAAAGACCCATACTTGTCAAGTTTCTGCAGATATAACACGAAAAAGAATGAGTCAAGTGCAAGCACAAATATGCTAATGTATTAATATTATTGGTAAACTCCTACTTACAAAGAGATTACGCGAATACGAGATCCACCAGAACAAGTAACCCCAGTCCATGGATATCGGCTGGGTAGACACGGGTCACCTTTCCAGTCAGGTGGAGTGTTCTGGAAGCTTTCTCTCAAGCTTATCATAGCAATTACTGCATGGAAAAACGACAAAGTAGAACCATACGAACTAAATTAGCATCAATATTCAAGCAAAAGAATAATATAAAGATATCAAGTAGCTTTTAGTGTTTTGAAAGAGCAAAACCGAACTTCTAACTTTGCACGGCCTAATTAGAATCTAAAAGTGATTGGAATTTAAGGAGGGTGCTATAGATTCTCTAATACCTGCATATGGGTTCGAGTTCTTTTAAAAATTTAGGTAAGGGTTGTAAGTTATTCACCATACAGTCTTTCTTTAACTTATTTAGCTTTTTGGCTCTGATCTGCAAACATTACCGATTCATGTTTCTCTAATGCTTTTCACTTCTGCAGAAAACATTTCCGAAAAGGATCTATATAATGAAAGCCGTCGAATTAAAAGTTCTGGTCTAGCACGAGACTACTAAAAATTGGAATCCTGGTGGCATATTTCAGGCCCATGTGCAATTAAGTGTACTCTTTCAAGGTTCAAATAGAAATAGAAACGAAAAAACAGAAATATGAGAGATGCTCAAATTTAAATCCCTTTACAATGTCAATATTTTTTTAAAGAACCCAAGAAATTATTATAAATAGAAGCAAAACATACCGTCTCGAGTGTGAGTTTTCCCTCCTGCAGGAATCACCTGGAAAATCTCACCCGCATGAATCAAAGGGCCGGAAGTCGAACCAGGAGCTGGGGTCAGGGTTAAATTCGTAATTCCTCCAAGTGGCCACTGGTTTGCAAACACAACCATGCCATCTGGCATGAGAGTCAAGTTACTGTAGTAATTAATGCCATTGATGGTTATATCCATTCTTCTTGGGCTCCCTGTAGAAGAAACTCGATCGTCCGCAAAATAAAGAGCAATGTAGTAAAGCTGCGAGCTTGGTAGAGAAAATGGAGGCCAGCGTAAGGTGAGGGGCTCGACTAGGCTTCTTGCAAGGCGCGTTTGGAAAACAATCGGAGGGGGCAAATTCCAGATGCCAGAAACAGCAAGGCTTCGTGAAGTAGATTGTGGAAATGCATCCAATCCAAACGGCTCCCAATAGCGAGTGAACTGGTCATCCGGGTATCTGGTGATTTGATTATTATATAGATTTTTTGAGTGAGATGAAAAGGGAAAGCAAAAATGATTGTTTTGAGGGAAAAAGTTAATGCAGGGATTATGCAGCAGGACATTAATCTAGATTAAANTGCCAATTTTGAACTAGAAGAAAGAAAAATGAAAAGATTTTAGGGTTACTTTCCTTTTTTTCTTTCTCTCTTTAATATATTAATTTCTGCTTGTGAAAGTGAATGAGCTAATCAGAATCTTGAACCCAAAGAGGCAATTTCGATTACCCTCAGTTAATTTTTTGTTTTTCTATGAAAAATCAATTGATCTACAAGCAGAAGCTCCCACATAAAAATCCAAAACAAATTACAACTTCCCCAAATAAACCATCAGACACAAACTAATAGCCCAACTACAAATGATAACTACCTAGACAACATCAGTTCAATTTTGATAAGATAACATGAAATCCCATTAGCATTTTAGTTCCTAAGTATATAAGTAGCAAACTGTTCTAAAACTAAGAAACACACTATCTAAACTATTCCTTCAACTTTTCCACTCATAAACCATCAAATCAAAAACTTGGAAAGAACAAACAATGGAAAATGCAATATGGAAGCAAAAAAACTCACCCTATAACATCCCCATCATACCCAAAATTGTGCCTCGCCACCAAACTTAAGGCGTAAGCTCTAAAATCGGTCGAATTATACAGCTGATCCCTCAAGAGCACAACCTCAAGAGCAGAAATAAAAGGGTCCGAATCCGTATACCTATTCGCAGCCAAACACACGCTAAGATTTTTACCCGTTGGCATAAATATGCCCTCGTAATAACTTAAATTCCCACTCACGTAATCCTCGGTAGTGTTCACCACGCTCCACAAGGTCCCGTCCACTATTTGGTCGAAAACGGGTGGGTTAATGTTTCCATTCACACCACCATAGTAATAAGTTGTTCTGACCAAATATTTTTGAGTCCGGTCGACTGGAATTTCGTAGCAGAATTTTCTTGAAATGGTGTTATCGAGAGGGAACGTACGGACGGTGGAAAGAGTTGAGATGAGAACTGGTTGTATGACATTTCTTGATGTGCCCGTGGATATGTACGCGTTGTCTGGCACCCAATCCAGGCCGTTGATTGTGGACCCAGCATTAGCTCCACAGTCAATGAACACACCTGTAGTGAAAGAAATTCGTGGAAAATACAGAATCAATTCAGTTTTCGAAATGAAGCAAGAAACCGCCTAGAAAACAATAAAGATTGAATTTTTATTTGGAAAAAAGGCAAGCCCGGATAAAATCTAGACAAGGTTTCAAAAGAGCCGTGCTTAAATTCAATCAAAAAATCAATAGAGGGGAAAAACAGAATCTCTGTCTCTCTCTATTACCTCTGACGGGCTGAGAAGATGAAGCTGGGATGAGGAGAAAGAAGAGCAATAGAACAGGGGAAATGGTCATGGTCGATGCTGCTGAGAGATAAAAAGATTGATTGAGCTTTTTAGGGAAAGAGGGAAAAGAAAAACATAATGGGACGGGAGTTTTTGCTAGGTGGAGTTGATGAAAGTGGGTTGAATTGAATAGGTCAGCTGTTAGTTGAATTCTTCAAGAAAGAGATGAAGTTGTTGAGAGGGAAAGAATAAAAGAATTAGAAGATGTTGGGGACAATTTNACGTGCCAGCAGCACAGGGTGCAATTAAATATAAGGTTTTCTTTAAGAGAAACATATTTTTTTTTTTTTAATTAACCAAATGCTGAAAATACTGAGAGAACAGATTCGAAGATCGCATAGAGCCTGACCTAACAACGCTAGAATAGCATACTCACAGCAACACAAACAAAAACTAAAAACTAAGAAATTAAGAAAAACGGTCCCAACAGGATAATGTCCGAGTATACAATCCCAACAGGATAATACATTCACACTCGGGTGTACATGGGTCAACGACCCAAACCAAAAAAACAAGACCTAAACAAACAATCAAAACAAAACAACGAAGACAAATAAGAACAAGCGAAACCTAAATAAAACAAAAAACACAGAAACAACAAAAAATAACACGAGCCTTCCACAGCAGCAATTCCAAACCGAACCAGCAGTCACCAAATCAAACCAAGGGGAATCCCTCAGCCCAAGAAAGCCGATCCCGCCACTGCCGAAACCGCCTAGCTGAGCCGAATCCCAAGCATTGGAACACACTCAAAAGCCGATTTTTCCCTAAGCCGGGAAACACCAAGATTGCAACCAGCCGCCACAGTACCGAGCCTACTACCGCCACTAGCGAGCTCGGTACCAACAACAAGCACCCCAGAACCCAACGCCAGAGAACCGGGGAGAGGGAGCAGTCAAGTGGAGCTTATCCTTAATCGTCTGAAGCTACAAGCCGTCGGAACCAGTAAGATNAAATTTGCAAATGCAAAGCAGAGAAATTTAATGACTAAAATAAATGTAATATAAAAAATAATAATTATTGGTAACAAATTAGTAATAAAGAACATGAGAGTGTCTAAATATTATGTTTTATTTGAAAAAATATATAGCAATAATTAATATTTTAGTTATGTCTAAATATTATGTTTTTATTTAATTATTATTTCAATTAAATAAATTTTGGCTAATAAAAAAATTATATTCGGTTGCAACCTTCTTCTTCATTGACTTTTGGTCAAGGATGAAGTATATCAGTGAGTGCACGCGTGCATTTTGTATGTAGAAATACAGAAATAACGTGAAAAGTGGTTATAACAAAACTTCTTCAGAAAGCGTCTCGTTTCTCCTCAGAATTTTTTTACTAGTAAATGACCACGCGCACATAGCGTAATTTAGATTTACAAGACTCTCTTAAAATCTAATTGCTACATTCCACTTTCCTAGCTACTATTCTGACCAACTCGTGGACTTAAAATTTCTACAGCAGGTGCCTTCAAGGCAAATAAAACTTCTCCCAAGCGTTGTAATTGAAACAGAACAAATATGAGTTCCAACCTTTCAGCCCGTAAGAATACAAACTGAAGGCTAAATCTATAAAATACAACATAAAGTGAACTTCTAAACTCTTAAAATACTCAGTACATTCAGAGCTCGCTCTCTTAGTTTGTATATAGAAAAATAAAGATTTGCAAATATATATCTCATGTTCTTTCGGTCATGAGGCTTCAAGATCTTCAAGGTAGATAAGTTTCCATCACTATGTGGCCTTTAAGATCTTCAGAATCATCTTGAACATGGAAGTCCTGAAGCAGTGTAGGATATATGCGAGATCCTGTCAATCCGAATCAAATTTGTCCATATCTACGACATTTTCCTTCCATAATAGTCGAGAGATTCGCCTTCATGTTTCAGCCACCTCAATCTTTCCTTCATTATTCCTTCCCTATATAAGAAAATAAATAAAGATAATATCCAAGACGACTCTATATAATAAATACACAGGAAAACTAAAATAATAATATTAAGGGATAATTTCTTTTATACTCCAATATATACATGCACTTTTTTTACACATTGTCTTATCAAAACATTTCTTTTTCACCCTACAACTCATGAAATTATATGCGATATACACATATCCAAAAAAATGAACCGCATAATTAACAATTATGCGATTATGCGGGGTAGAGACCGAACGGATAGAAAAATTATATTATATAAAAGCCTGTTCGGGTCTATGTGGGCGATACGAGGGAAGGGATCGAATGAGACGATGAACGGGCGCACCAGGGGTGGCGTGTCCGACCAGAGCTAATCATCATCAAGATTTGCCCGTTACGATATGCATTTAATGCAGCAGGATTCGGTAATCATCCATCTAAGGGTGTTTAACAAGAATGGACACGTGTCGCAAACCGGCTGAAGTTACTTTATTGAGATGAGATTATTGACCGCACGTCGCGACGCGGCAAATTTAAATTTATATTTTTTTCCTCAACTAACCTCTACTAACTAGTAGTAGCGGCGAGTAAGGGTCGATCCCACGAGGAGCAGGAATTAAATTATGACTGTTCTCGTATTAATTGAATTTAAACTAAGAAAGCAGTAAAAATGAGGGGATTGATTTATAAAACTAAAAATAAAAATCAAATTAAATAAAAATCAAATCAAATAAGAGAAATCCAATTTTCGGTTGAGTTATCATCCAATCTAAATCTACCGTTAATTAATTCCAACACCTTCTTTAAATTGCTAATGAATTACCAATCCTAGCTAACAACAAGCTCTGTTAACCGAATTTTCCCTTACCGAATATTTAATTGAAATAAGCTCTTCGAATAAACCTAACTAGCGGACAACCTAGAATAAGCTCTCTAGATTTAATGCACTAGCAGCATTAATTTCTGGGAAAATAGATCAGTCTAAGCAATGGATGCACAAGCTCGGACCATTTAACTTATGTTCACGCTACCCTAGAGATGCACGACCCCTAGTTTACTACTAACGAAACGAGACAATAACAATTACGGATTAAAGTCACGAATCTAGCAATTAAATTATGAATATTTAATCCAGCTGGTTAAACTAAATCAAACACCATAATTCATAAACATTCAACACAGATAGCATGAATCAACTCATCAACAAAAATAAATACGGCGTCTAGATTAACCAACGATAAATATAAATTCTTCAATCCATAGACAAATCAAAATTAGGGTTTAAACATCCCCTAAAACTAGATAAAAATATTAGCCTAACATACTAAAAAGAAATAAATAAAAGATAAAAGAGAGAGAATAAAATCTCCCTCGTGTACGAGTGCGGCTTTCCTCCGTGTGTGATATTCTCTATCCGTGCGATTGCTGCGTTTCTTTTCTCTCTACTGCTTACGGCTTTTCCTCTCGACTTTCTGTCCGTCTCGCAAAAATAAAATCCCAAGCTCCAAAATTTATCCTTCTTCCGTGGGAGACGTGTTGACTTCAGCAAATAATTCCTAATGCCAAACTAATTAAAACTCCTCCAATTAAAAGTTTCCAGCCCACAAACGTCCAATATTTTCAATTCATTAACCCAATACTTTCAATTGAATTAAAACTAATTTGGTGGGATCCAAAAGTGGTGGCAACCATCCATTATTTACAATGGCTCTCGATTTATTATAAATTTGGGCCGTAAGTGTCCGCTTGGACTTTAAATAGTGACCGGTATTGGGCCCAACATTGACTTGATCGAACGCTCGTCCAATGCTCCGGATCCACAAAATACTCTAAAATCCTAAAAATAACACATAAAACATCAAAGCAAATAAATTCATCCAAATAATGAATACGTCGAAAAAAATAACGTGCGACTAAATTTAGTGTATAAAAATACACTATTAAATATATAAAACGTGCACATTTTTCTATCTATCAATTATGTAGTACAATAGCATTAAATGTTGTGTGACTAAATATCAAACGATATGTTGTAATAGAAAATGACAAATAAAATCCCTAAAGTGGATTGTAATAAGTCTTCACATTTCCTATAAAAGGAACAAGAGGCAACATTAAATGCGATGAGTAAATGCTCTCATTAATACCATATAAGTCACGGATAGGCTTCACATTCGTACATCCTTTGTACCAAATCCCATATAAATTCCTATTCGTGCAGACCGAACCGAGTATACATCTCAGTATACAGTTCGAATGCATTGTTGGTCATTTCTTAGACATCAACAGCGATATTTTGTCGTGTATATACCAATGCATATCCAAATCGGACGTATAATAAATAATTATGCGAAACACTTCCACATATTTGTTAATCGAATAACCAAATCCACCGCATAACTCTAGATATGCAAAATTATTTTGCATATATAGTATCGAATATCCAAGTCCGCACAACTCACAAAATTATATGTCGAAGAGGTGTTTATCGAATCGTTCATTGCAAGTTTGAGTTGGCAAGGAGTCACGTCCAAGCTACCTCATCCTATCGCTGAAAAGGAGGTGTCCTAGCATCCTTGAAGCAACTTATTGTCGAGAAGGAAGCGGTCTTCGTATCCTTTGAGGCAAAATCGTGCATCGAGACACACAATTTTTATCCGCCGAACTAGACGCGTGCTTCGCGAGCTGCGTGCAGGGTACTCGGGTCGCGTGAGTTGCTCGCATGCGGTGGGGGCGTCTCGGCTGGCGTAGTCATGCGCGGGTTGCAGGTCGCGGATGGGCCTCGCGTGCTGTGCTCGGTCGCAGTTGGGCGGCGCTCGGTCACGGTGCACGGCGGCGGACGGCTGTGGTCGACGGACGGTGGCCGGAGCTTAGTTGCCTTGATATTACCTCACGGTGCACGGACGGCGGACGACTAACTCACAAAGATCTCAACTTATGATTTTCGTCACCATGAGGAGTGTATTTATAGGCCACAATAGGGAGCCTAAGAAGGAGCCAATATGGGCTTACAAAATATGAGCCCAACTGCGGGCCAAACCCACTACGTTTATATTTGAACGATTCTTCAGTCCACTAAACAAAAACTGTTGATCTCCCTATTTGGCTCTTAAATTACAATGTGAGGTTCTGATAATAATTACTCGATTTATCTTCCCATGTTTAATATATAATGTTCGTCAATTAGTTAATTACTGATAATATATTAATTGACTTCTTGTGCCGAAACTAGTACCACTCAATGCTTTATTATTATGTCGGAACTTAATCCACCTGCAGGGTTTAACATAATAATCTCTTTTGAGCTCATTTCGGGGACATCATCAATCTATCGCACAGGGTGACCGTAAATAATCGAACAACACACCATAGATACAACATCACTACCCAAAACACATTAAATTGTTGATCCAACAGAATGAATCTCACCTTTTGGTGAATCAAAGTAGTAACTACTGTATGCACGTACTTGTTTATATCTTACGGATTAAGAGTACGCAATAATTATCCGAGTTGTAATTTGTTTACTGATCAGTTCAAAACAAACTTATCCTCTCTGGTATCTATCTGTTCAATGCACACAGTGCATTAATGCAACCAATCAGTCAACATAGACTTTATAGTTAACACTACAACTGTTTGCGATGGGTTGTTCATATCTATTTAGGTTGTGAACTAATTATTTTTGTTTTACAAGTAACCAATATGTGGTTTTCTGTTCACCCGCGATGAACCACAATATCCAAATGTAAGACATCAGAACATAAGACAATTTAATTAAACATGATTCTCATTCAAAAAAAAGACAGTGTATATTAAGTAAAAAGCCAAGCTTTTAGTATATGCACCAACAATAATAGTATTTGCCCTCGTGCTTGATTCGACTTATTTAATAAACGAGCTTCATTTGTCCAATTATATAAACAATTCGAGCTATAGTTTTCACAAATTTAACTAAATTGTATTCGCTAACAAATCAATTTGAAGTAAAACTCTACATAACATGTAGTAGCAACACATAGTCTCAGGGTAAGAAAAAAATTAGCTACACCCCTTTACATAACTACATTTAGACCGATCCACCGTCGTACTTTTCAAACAAAAGTTAATACTTGTAAAGTCTCATTTTTTCTTTCTTATATTTTGTAAATATGCAAATGCATACATAGAACAAATTTCACCACAAGGATCTGATCACGAGTATTATTACTTGTTGGGTAAATTTTACTTTTCACACCGAAGGTAGGTATCGTACCCATCCTTTGGCGATTTGCATATTTAATACTTAAACGTCTTTGATTTGTTGGTCAAATTTCCGACGCCGTTCTTCGATTTTCTCAATTCGAGTACCGAACTATCATCAACATCCTAATATGAGTTCACTTATGTCATCCCCATGTATTTCCAGTCAGAAGCGGCCCCATGTGATTATTTGGTTTATTTCCGGCATATATCTCGACCAAAACCTCGGGTTTTCGTCGACTTTAAAAGCTATTAGTGGTCACGTGTGTTTTCCTCTTTCTCAATTGAGAGCAACCTCATATTCGTCTCATCCGCATGCATTTTTTGATCCATCATTTGTCCCATTTATATTTGTTTCCATGTAAACCCATTTTCGCCTATTTTTATCCCGTTCTTATTATTTTTTTTTCGGCAGCACAATGGTTGTTGTGGCACCAGTCGATCGCATGCCACCATACCATTGTGTTCCGACTCTATCTTTGTTGGTCTTATCCGGGTCGCTCCTTCGTGCATGATCGAGCTCGCAAGTCATGTGTGTGTCAAAGGTGTGTGTGTGTTAACCGATACTTTCAAGTTTTCCTACTTTATTTTTTGTTACTTATTTATTTTGAATTTATATTTTAATTAAATATATTTTTATAACCGCAAGAACAGTCAATAATAATGTATGGGAAGAAACAAGGACGGACTACATGAGGTCCAGGGGGACCCACGTCAAATTTTTTTAAAATCATTATATATATACAAATAAATAAGAACACTATACAATATGAATAAAAATGTAAAAAATATATAAAATATATAAAAAATTAAAACTTCTTTTCAAAGATATTTTAATTTAAAGTAATAATATCATTTATTTATTAAAAAGTGTACTAACAATTTTTATATTTTATATTTTTGGATAATTTTTTTAAAATATTTATAATTATTACTCTCTTAATTTTAATTCAATTTAATAATTTATAAAACCTAGAGTTTAGTTGGATTGTGAGTTTTTGAATGTTGATCGATTGTATATTTGAATGGTGATTTTTATTTTATTTTCGCATACTTTAAAATTTATTTCTTTGTTTATTAAAAAAACAATCATTTGATTAACTCTTATCAACAAAAATGTTATGCAATGTGCTGCAAAAGTTCAATTTAAGTCATATTTCCAACAAAAAACACTTATTTTTTTTATAAACTATATGATCTTAAACTTAAATATAAATACACGAAATCTCATTTTATTTTTTTTCTTAAAAAATATTTGAGGGTGATACAGATTCTATGTTTTTAAAAATTTGACGGTAAACATATCAATATTTATATTTATAAATAAACACAACCTTATGTGAAATGAGCGTTTAACAAACTCGTTATTTAACATTTAAAATCGAGCCCTCATGAGTTAAAATCCTAGTTTTGTACTGGAAAGAAATGTGTTTTTCTATCTATGTCATTTTTTTGTGTGTGCGCTTTGTTTTTTTATTTTTTATTTCTAATTATTAGTTATATCATTTTTTTTTTCGAGTAGCCAGCCACGGTATCCGAAACTATGCCCCGACTAATCCGTTGATCGACTCGGGTCGCACACCTGTAAGTGGTGGGTGAGTCTCTCAACAAGAGTTTTCTGCATCCACAAGAACTCGAACTCATAGAGCTTGCTTAGTTTTAACTTGAAAGTGAACAAAACCTAATACAGTAAATTTAAAATGTCCAATGGGTACCAAAAGTGAAATTTACCCGTTAATAATTATCATAAAACAAAGGAAAATAATACAATCCCAGCAGCACAAACTCAAAACAGGAACGAACTAAATGGTGGAGCATTTCAATTTATTATTCCCCAAATCGGAAACCCTAATTCCCACTCCCTGAAATGAAATTCGCGATGCGGCAAATCAGATCCTTGGCCTTCTCAGTTTCCGGATCGAAAATCTGAAAGCAATGGTCTTCGCCGTCAACCACCACCACCTCAATCTCGCCTTTCCACCCGCTCTCCTTCACCTTCTCCACGTAGGCCAAACCCCTCGCCGCCAGCTGGTCCTTCTCCGACAGGCTGACCATCAGTTTGGAGCATCCCAGCCCGGATATGGCCGGGTCGGCAAGCGGGTTGATCAGCGGGTTGTCGATCCCTCCGGCGGCCGTCGGGTGCGCGAACATCCACAGCCTGTAGAGTAAGGTCTCTTCGATGCCCTCTTTCGGTTCGTTTCCAATCGGGTCGGATCCCCAGAAATACGGGTGCGAAAGGATTGCGCCGGCGACTTTGGCGTTTCCGGGCAGGGGAACCGACCCGGCTCGCAGGGCGATGTTGTGAGCTATGGTCCCGCCGGCACTGTCGCCGCCGACGAAGATCTGGTTGAGGTCCCCGTGGTCGTTGATCCACTCGTCCTTTTCGAAATGGGTATTTTCGTCACTATGAGCCCTGAATAAAATATAACTATTTAAATTGCATATTTACCCAATTAGCCTTTTATATTGTTGAACTCTTCTCGATGAAAAAATAAAAATGAAAAATCCAATTTATAGAAGTATGCATTACATATTTTAAAAAGCTTTAAAAAATTATGAATTATTCAATTATCTATTACTGTAATATTGTTTGAACTTTTTAGACTATATGAGATGAGATTTGAAAGACAAAAGAGATAAAAAGTTTTTTTTTTTTTTTTAACAACTTCAATATATTATAACTTAAAAGGACTAAAATTACTGTACAAGCTTTTTTTGTTACCCGTGCGAGCAAACCCATTTTAGGGCTTCCCACGAGTCAATGAACGCCGCCGGCAGGGGGTGCTCGGGGGCCAGGCGGTACTCGACGGAGACCACCAGTGCTCCGGCGGCGGCGGACACAAGGTTGATGTAGCGGTGGTCGAGAAAGGAGAAGGCGGACTCCAGACAGAATCCGCCCCCGTGGTAGTACACCAAGATCGGGATCTTCCGGCGGCCGCCGGCGATCCTCGGCAGGTAGATTCTGGCAGAAACCTCCGGAGAAATGACGGTGTCCTTGGAGGAGACGCCGGTGGAGGCGTCCTCCGGTGACGGCGGGACGTGGGCGGAGCCGAAGAGACGCTCGACTGTGCCGTCGGTGTAGAGCTTGAGGACGGGAGAGAGGTCGGTTTGTACTTGTTTGACCATGGCTGACGGCGGTGAAGGACGGTGGCGAAAGTTGGGGTTTTGGGTGAATAATGTGTAATTTGTGGGTGATTTTATTGTTGTGAGGCAGGGAAAGGACGACAAGTTAGGCAAAAGCAGGCAATGGATGACAGTGATACAAGTTGGGCACGCAATGGGAATAAAGAAAATGACGTTCAAAGTCGGTCGGTGTATAATAAATAAGAAAAATGATATAAATACATAATAAATGTACATAATTGTACATAACACTCACCTGATTTGTTATTTTTAGTAGGACCTACTGTAAATATTATGTACGTTTCTATGTATAATATTATGTACCTATATCATTTCTCAATAAATAAACCCTATAACAAATTCGGGTGTCCACTGGTTGTAGTTAAAAAATTTGGACTGTGTACTGAATTTGACCATCTATTGAAATTGAGTCTCCATCCACAACAAAAGTCGTCCTTGTTTATTTACAAAATAGTAAATAACAAAAGACCTTAGCTAATAAGAATAATGAACTGCCCAACTATGGCATTTGAACTAGCACGCGTTGCAGAAGGTAAAAGTGTCCCTAATGCCACATATCAAAGGTTTATTCGAGCAAATAAACATGATACAAGATAATCATCACAAATTTGTAGGCTGAACATAACCCTAAAAAGTTGAGAAAATCAAGTTTTACTAAAATTAGGATGTCATGGATACTCATGTCTCCAAACATAGTCTACAATAGGTCAACCAATGTAAAAGAAATTGAGAACACAACACATTTTAGTTTTCCCACAACTCCATGTCTACATGTAAGTACCAACTTGATTTCGATGACCTGCCAGAACCCATCAACTGTCTTATTGCAGGATGTCATCTTGTTCCAGCCTTTTGCCAGGTTCAAACTATAGAGGTTCGCACTCATATTTATGCCTCTTCGAAGCACGTCTAATTGGATCTTGGAAATACTGGAGTGATATAAAGATTGCTTCCTGTTTTATGGGAAAAAGAAATGACATTTTTCCTTTTTGTTTTCTTATTTATTTCTTTATTTTGATAGAAAACAGCTTCTTACCTCTGTCCGAATAGTTCTGCTCCCTTGATTGGGACAAGTATTTAGATACGAGTCAAATATGCTGTGAACATCTTTCCCCTGGAATTAAAACATCACTAGTTTTAGAGATTTGGCTTAACTCATTAGTGAAAGAAACTAGTATCTGACTGATTTATGAAATTTATAATGTTAAACTGATTTGAAGGAAAATGCAATGTTAAGATCCACGAATAACAAGCTCGGAATTGGCTGAAAATAGCATTTAATCAAAAGCCACAGTTAATGTTTGAAAAGGTCTCTAGGTCAAATACCTTCAGATTTGCGTCTTCTTCAACACACTCTTCCAACCCAGCAAGTCCACCAAAAGCAATCAAAAGATGCCTAAAATTGTAAGAATTCTAAATCAAAATCTTGATGGACGCTCAATATGAGTCACATAAACGACACTACTGAACAACAATATATCAATGAGTTGTGAAATAAAACAGAGTTCATATGGTAATATCGGACTACTTGATTGATAAATCCTATTTTTAAGAAATAATGGTATGCGATTTGCTGGGGAAAAAGAATATAATTCTGCTTATAGATTGTAAAACCATCGAGTACTTACACTAAACGCAATTATAGGTATAAAGCACAAAGAATTACAACAGTGCATTATCAGGGTAGATTGCATACTTGAATGATGGTAGAGCAAGCTTCGAAGGTTTAAAAGCTACCCCATGTTCTGAGGTACCGATTCGGTAATCATACCCTCCCTTTTTGATCAGAAAATAAAATATTTAGCAAGCAAGGCACTCTTACATGCACACTCAAGAAAAGCTCTAANAGAGAAAAGAAAAAAAAAAAAAAAAGGAAAACAAAAATGAGACCTGGTATGGGCAGTTGTTGAACAGAGAACTAAAATTTGGAGCATATCGGACCTTATATCCCCAGTACATACCCTTTTCCATAGGCGTCAAAGAAGAGACAATTTTCCGTGGACCTACAAAATTTGTATTTTTAGTCAGTTTCCTTCAGTGCTTTCACTCTCCAAAAGAAAAGGAGAAAAATGAAAAAACAAAAAAGCAAAGAGAGACAAAGAAGGTTTACTGACCTGCATCTAGATTACGATCTGTCCCCATATCCACTGTAACTCTTCTTCCACGTTCAAGAACTTGATCGATTATAACATTCTGCAAAATCAGCGCATTAAATTGTAAAGGATCTAACTTAAGTTAACTGGGAAATGCGCTTGTTACATATGTTACATGCTTATTTATACAACATTCCAACCTGAATGCTTATTTAATGTCTCCGGATTCCCTAATTTGTCATAATTGACAATATCATGTTTAAAACATTGAATTGCCTTTGGCATGTACAGCAATGCTTTGGATTAATGTTTAGTACTAGCCAGAAGTAAATTATTGACAATCTAATAGATACATATAAGCAGCACCACAGAAAAAGTGAAACTATCAAGACAAAAGAAAGAAATATAATAAAGGAAAAGGGCATAAATAAATAAAAATGAGAGAAAAAGAGAGTTGCAACTACTAACTCCTAACACTAACAACTGGAGAAAGCAAACAATATTAAACTGATGATACCTTGCTGAGACCCACATCAACAAGTGTCCCCACAGAACCCTGATCTACCTTTTCCAGTGTGATACCTATAAGAAACCAAATGCAATACATCAACTAAGATGACAACTCTTTCTCACATTTAGTTTAAAATGTCGATAAGCATAAAGAAGAATAACAACAATACTTGTGACAAAATTATCATATAAAGCAGCCGGGAGCTATCAAGATAATTATTCCAGGCACAAAGCAAAATGGAAGGAGAAGTAGAGTTCTACCAGTGGACTAGGCAACTCTAAACAGGA
>BKCP01000002.1:273601-301304 GCA_008636005.1 Striga asiatica
ACTAGATGAAATAATGGGAATGGACAACTGTGAAAAGCTGAACATTTATGCCAAAAGTTTCTGTACAGCAAGATTCAATCAGTAGAGGCACAATAAATATGTATATCCATGCTAAACTCAGAGCAAGAATAGCAGAGCAACACATACCATCCCCATGCACTGATGCTAAAATTGTAAAAGAAACGAAAATTTAAAATTTTTCGTATATACGGAACCCTACTCGTAATCCTTTTCTTATTCTTCTACAGATCATTCAAGCTCACGCGATCCGCTGCTGGTAAAATCTAAGAAAATTATGGAGGTATTATCTTTTGTCCGCAGTGTTCTTGCCTCACTCAACAGAAAATTAGCTATCTTTTCGGCTGAATTCTCTTTGTCCGTGTGTTTGTCCATTGCCTGTCATGAAGTATATACAATGCAGAGTTCACAAATCACAGACACACATAAAGTTGTAAAATTTGAAAGGGCACAAAAATCAGCCCTAATATTCACTTTGAGGTTAGTATTTGTTTTACATGTAAAGGCAGATCCATAAGTTGTTTGTAAATAGTAATACAATTCACATCTTTCGGGTATTGAACTTCATGGGTAATTTTGAAATTAATGAAACTTATCATGGTCTTCTTTGACATAGTTTACCTGATGCACAAGATGAGCTGCCTTCTTCATATTAATAACATCCCAAAATCCATCGCTACATCCAAAGCCACAAATTTATCAATTTTAATGTAAAGTTACAGTAAGCAAGTGCAAACTCAAAACTGCACCTATGGTCAAACAAAAATCACTGTTCACTCTTTTTGTCATGTTAAACTGAAACAGGACATGACATCCAAACCATGGAAAGAAATTGCAATTTCAGGCCTATATAATATCTCGAAATTTGCCAAAAATGTTTGAAGGAAACATAAGCATCAGAACAGAAATATAATGCATTAAATATTACCAAAGGAGGCAAAAAATAAAAATGAAAGACTAAAGGAGACAAAATTTGCAGTAGATAAAGTGTCGTTAAAGAAAATTCACCTGGCTAAAAGAACAAAGCTCTTGCTTGATCGGTCAATGCAGGCTACTTCACTTATATACGGTTCTGAACTGAAACGAGCATCTTGCTCCTTGAGGAATTTGTCTCCAAGCATCCTGGCGAGGTTTAAACCTGGAAAGCAACAACATAATGAATATGGGCACATAAAATTGATTATATATGAGAATATTAAAAGATAAAACTTTAATCTTTAATAGTCTCATCACCGCATATGCGAGTTTCCCCGTCTCTTAGAGGTTTCCCTAATGACTGAATTCGGAGCCTTTCTGAATAACTGGTTATCCTGTGGTCTTCTGTCATCTTCATCTGCTTTCCCTCAATACTGCCCAGAATGAAGTTTGAATCCGGTTAGCGTGAAGAATTTCTAATTGCAAAAATAAGTTCACTCTATAAATCAAAAATTTCTCTCATCAGCAGTTAAAGGAAAGGGTTACTACCAGATGTCCTAAAAATGTTCATTGCTTAATGTACAAGATTTGGTCTACACCAGGTTTGTCAACAGCATAAAACATATTTGTCCCGAGATTGACTGTAGAAATTACGTGCTCTAGAAAAAGAAGTAACACTTTAAAAGTTCATCAAAATGGCAATCTTGATACATTGTTCTGGCAAAGTTTTAAATACATAAGGTCGATAAAAATCAACACTTACTTCACAATACAAGTGGAATCTCCAACATTTGCACATTGTAAGTAGAAATTTTCACAACCATCAGCCCAGACAAGAAGCACTGTTGCGGTACAACCCTGAAAGATTACAATTTTACAAACATTGTACATTCGAAAATATAAAAAGAAATATTGGCAAGCACAAATAAACATGGATTAGTGTTGCAGTTGAAATGAATTGGCACCAATCTTACAAGATCACAACATAATAAAATTCCAGTATAATTCAATATTCTAATTAGTGTGCTGGCATCTCTCTTAGTCAAGACTTATTGTTGTGTTATGTTCCACCAATTTAAAAGTTACAATATAGCCATCCAGAGAGAGTAGAAAGATAAGAATCTAAAAAATGAATAAACCAAACATTTAGACTGTCTGGATTCTTCCCTCTGAATAATTATTATTAAGACTGAACCAAACATATTATAACTAACCTTAAGCAATTTCACATCGAAATTACAGAAGTATAGTATGTTGTCTCACTCTTGGAGTACTATGAAGTAAATAGCATGAAATCTGAATAATGGTTCTTGCAGGACTTCATAGAACTGGACGTGATACATAGAACAATGAAAGAAAGTTTGAGTACAAACCTCATAATAGTGATTAATGCTTGCTTCGGTCTGATAAAATGCCTCCCTAAGGACATCAGATGCATCATGATGAGATAAAACTTTCTCTTTTCGAAACGGATCTGACAATATGCCGGCAATTACTTCAGGCATTATTCTGAGATACAAGACCAAAAGGAGAGTAAGATTTACATTATTACAAATGAATAGGATGATACTTCTTCAAATGTGTCACGTTCTAACTTGGTATAGAAGGAACAGAATAATGCTTGCCAACCAAGAAAAAGAAAGAAGAAAACGAAAGGAGAAGATAACTTCTTTTTTTGGTAATTATCATTGAGTCATGTTTAACCTTGAATGCTATATGGAAGGAACAGAATAATGCATCTCAAGGATCTTTCAAGTGGAATGCTAAATTTAGTTGCTCACTTCCACAAAGTAGTATATAAAAGATGAAGATCGTGTAAGCCGAACGATTATAACCATTTATCTTATCCACCAAAAGCAGCACTACTAGTGAAAAAAGAAATTTTTACAAGTTTGCATACGTGATGCCAAAAATTGGTTCGAATTGTTGGGAAAACAAGTCAACACAGGGAATGCCACTCATGGTAGGAGCTCTATAAACCATTATGTCAAATTAAAATTAACGTTGCCCGACAGAAGTATAAAAATCACTAACTTGCTAACAGATGTAGCTGCATCCGCTCCTCCATGTCCATCACAAATACCAAATAGTCCAAACTGCAAGGGTGGAAATTCGAAAAACCTAATAACCATTTCAGATATGCATGTAAATCACTAAGACGAGAGTCGACTCCTGAACCTTATCCATTCCAGGAATGGGCCAGTGGTAATAACAGACATCTTCCATGGGCAACTTTTTCGCTCCTCGACGCAAAGCCATGGGATCAGATGCCATACCAATCCCAAAAGGGATCTTGCACTCTGTTCCAACTGTAATATTAACCTGCCCCAACAAATGGAAGGCAGAATAAAAACAATTATCAAGTAGACATAATCAGTATCAGCATGCTCATATGGAAAAAGGTTGTGCCAATTTACCAAAATCTTTGAACTTGTGCCTAATGTTATTACATCTCCGCTTGAGAGATCAACTGGAATACTCCAATCTCTGCTTCCATTCTGCGGAAGGTGAACTGGCTGGGAGTTCAAGGTTGTACCGTTCAAGCTACCCATATCAACTAGCTCCCATTTTAATTTCTTCAAAAATGGGAGAAACTAATCATAAAACAAAGCATGATCAAAAATAAAAAAAATCAAGTATACCCAAGAACTAAACTCACTTTTACGTTCCAATTTATCCTTGCGTGCTTGCCAGAAACCTCGGAATCCTTCAGAATTATATCACCAGGTGACACTCTCCCAATAGTGACCGGAAGCTTGGATGTGTTGGTGGACTGTATGGAATACCGAAGCCCACGAGAAGGACCAGAGATTACCTCCAGCTTTAGAATGCTTCCTGCACTTCTAAGAGAACAGCATGATTACATGTTTTTACATATTCTGTCAACTACTTCTAACAACATCACTCTGAGTAATTGTTGAAAAGACAATTACCCCTTTTTGCAGTATCATTGACGATATTGTCTCTGTACGTGTCTTTATCTGCACTATACTTTGAGTTATGACTTATATCTTCTCTTTTATCATGAGCCCACTCGTCAGAGAACTGATTTGCTGGAAGTGGACGCTTAAGTGTCTGACCAACAAAAGAATCCTCCGATGTATTTGAGATGTCAAGGATAAAACTATCACCTGGAACAAGCAAAAGATACGATGTTTTCCTTTTCACTTGTGTTCTCCCAGACTCGGATAAAGTAAGAAAGGGCAACAAAAGTAGAAACAGTTAGCATCTATTACTGTGAGTCACTTCTGGTGGTGCCGATTGCCTGTGTTTATGTGCTAATGCTGTAGAATGTGTTGATCCTACCCCCTGAATTGGACTACCAGACTGCCCAATGGAGTTACTTAATGAAGATTCATAATTTTGGCTTTCAGCACTACCCAGGCCTCCCGAAATAAGAGGTCTCTCTATGTCATCTTCCTGTATAGATAAGTTACAATGTAAAAACATGAAAATGAAAAATAATAAGTGAAAGGAAAACCAGCTACATAGTTTAGATAGCTGCACAGTCAAGAGAAGCTTTCACACAAATATTCAATCATTTTGCAATGACATATACCACAATGACCCATTTGATCGAACTGAAATTGATATTAAGTATATTCCTACAGCAGCTGCATAGTGATAGACCTATGCACAGATAAAGTCCGAAAACCGTTTGGACAATAAGAAATTTTCCAGTCAGCTGCATAGTGATAGACCTATGCTACTTGAGACTTCCATTTTCGAGCTTTGCAACAAGTGGCTGATGATTTTAATAAAGAATTCATTTCTGATATGTTTATACATTCTGCTGTAGGTATAAGTTTCACATTTCAAATCTTTGAAATAAGAAAAGCTAAAATTCATTCAACACAAAATCACACTTTGCAGATAGCCCAACTATAGAATAACAAGAGAAATGAACCCAAAGATTCTGACAAAACAGCAGAAATCCTATACAGTTCACACTAATTCCCACCTTTGTTTACATGTTTGAAGTATCTTAGTAATACATTATGCAGCAAAATAATATCTCTAAGAAATACCTGAGAGTTCTCTCTACACAAACCCCCAGAAAATATTATTTTATCTATTCTATCTAAACTTCAAATAAGGCAACAAATGAGAAGCTGTACAAAATTAGTCAAATGAGTTAAAAAAAGTGGCCTCCGAGGTAAAGAATCATAACCACCAGCAATTATAAACAACAAACAAGCAATTGAAAATTCAGCTTTAAATACCAGGGAACATTTATCTAAAGTCAAGCGACTGTCCTGAATAATCCACAATGTCCAAGCACCAGCTCATAAAAACCAAGAATGACATGACAGGAAAAAAAACCCATCAAACCCCATCTAAACCTAAACAATAAAGAACAAAATAACAAAAAAAAAAGTCAACAAATCAAATCGCGAAATCTCACAAAGTTGATACCTTGATCGAGGCCGGCGAGCGGCGGCGTGCTGCGGCGTGGAGGGACAGGAACCGGCGCCATGGTTTGAACTTGCAAGCGATGAGGACGAGGATTAGGATGAGCAGCAGCATAAGAATCACTATGGCAATGCTCACAAATGAAGACGAAATCAAAATGCTGCCAATACGTATCGCCTTCTCCATCGGATTGTTGCAGCGATGATTTTGTTTTCTCTCACTAGAATAGATGAGAGAGAAAAGGATTTAATCCATTTTATTATTTTTTATTGTATGGAATTTGGAGTTCAACCAACCATACCAACCAACAGAACTGCGTCTGCGTGTAGGCTTTGCGACAAGACCGCTTTCAAAATAAACTGTGGTATATACATATACTTCCACTATATATATATATATATATATATAATTTTCGAAGAAAAATGCTATGTGTACATAATGAATGTATATAACAGTCACATGGAGTAAGGTCAATTTAATCTTTTATTTTTAGTGGGTCCCACTCAATGTGAGTATTATGTAAATCTCTATGCACATCTCTATGTACCTATAGCACTTCTCATTTTCGAATATGTTGGCATAGTATTTGTTATAATTATATGTTTTAGATTGATATGTAATTAAATTCGGGTGTCGTATCAAATGTCAATTTGACATGATTATTTCTATAATATATTAACTATTAAGTTTGGGTGTCGTGTCAAATATTTGAAACAATTATTATTTATTCCATTCTATATTTTTCTTCTTGTTATCATAATATCTTTCTTTTTATTTCATTTTTTATTACATTATTTCAATAAATCAATCATATTAATTTACTTATCAAACTTTTTCTCTAATATTCATATTTTATTCATTTCAAAGATGAAATAATGAGATATCATTCTTTTAAAAATGATATTTGCATAAATTTAATACGTTGTCAATCTAATAAAAATAAATAATTAATTATCGAAACTCTAAATTTACATATAAAGTTAAAAAAATATCATTTGGCATCCAGATTCTAAAATTATATACAAGTGCTTAACTATTATGATTAAAATAATATAGTTTGACAATTTCATAAAACACAAAGTGGTACGTGAAGACCCTCGATCGACAGGAACCGGTTTGCTCACGTGCTTCCTCGCCGGTTGAATACCTTCGACATGAAAAAACTCTCACACCGGAGAGGTTTTTTTGGTGAAGAGGCTCCGATGCTTAAATGAGTATGTGTAAGAGATTATTTGCAGAGAAAAATAGAGTATATGAACCTCATGCAATAAAATTGCACATCTCATCCCTATTTATAGGGGTGAGGTACCTGCTTCTAGAAGGCTGCCAGGATATGATGAGTTGGTAGCCCCATCTGCCCGATAGTACAACCTTTCTGTTCAGAATGTCAGAACGGTTATGAGGCATGGACCAATCAGGTGGTGTCACGTGTCTGTGCCCATGTGTGGTATCAATTACCACAAGATTCCTTTGATCCTTTGTGATTAGACCTCCTGGTGGCGTGACTAGATCGAAATCTGCTGAGGTAGATTATGACTGCTTATAGCTTCCTCTGGTCGATCCGTCGACCAGCCGTGCCTACGGGTCGAGTTTCAATCAGGCCAACCGAGGATCCTAGCTCGACCTGTTGTTGTCATCCTGCAACCCTTATACTGTCTTCACGATTGAAGGCTCTTAATCCTGGATCGGTGATGTTTGACCACCATCGGACCTGCTATGATTCCGCTCGACTAGACTGATCGCTCGGCTTAGTCGACCAGTTTATTCCCTTAGGTATGGTATCTCATATCATCCAATCTCCCCACTTTGGTCGAGTTTGAATAGCTCGATCCAAGAGTAGATTTTCGTCCTCCAATTTTGTTGTGATACCACGTCTTTTATTTTTCAACCACTCTCTTTAATTTTTTCCCGCATTTTCAACTTTTACCCTCTAACCTCCATTTTAAATTTCGAAATTTGAACCTGCCACCTGTCAGATCTGTCGGACCCATCCAATCTCAAGCCTTGCTAATCATTGCCCCGTAAATTGTGCTGCCTCGCACGACGCATCCATTAAATGCCTCATCAATGTTGTCCCTTGGATTTGACTTTAATCTAACGGTACAATGTCCAGCTGTCTCTTCGGCTATCTACCACATTGAGGCCCTTAAACCCTTATTTGATCCAACGGCCTAGCCGACCTGCCCTTTCCACTTCGCTCTGATTAAATCAACACCCTTCACACCTGCTTTGATCGGACGATCCTCGATCAACTGACCTTTCCACTAGCCCTCTCCACTGCTTATAAATACCCCTTAAATCAATATTTTTCAGTTTTCCACCTTTGCAAATTTTGCTCTAGCTATATTTGTGGTCTTGTTCTCGTGCTTTCGATCGTTTTTCCTGAGTTCATCACCACTCCGCTGCGTCTGACCAAACTTTGCCAGTTCTTCGGCTAATCTTCATCAATACTCCGAGAATGAGTAAGTATTTTGATCTTTTAATTTGTGTTTTTTATATGGATTACTTGATTTTTGCTTTTTCTACTTCCCCTCTGATTTGTCGGCGACAACCTTAAGATATCTGGGCTAGACCTCTTCTTCTTCATCCTCTTCTTTGCCCTCAACAAACCCTAAAATTGCTCTTTTATATTTATTTTTTGATCTCTTTTTTTTCCAGACTCTTACACTTCCAGTGAGAACAATCACTTTTCCGGCATGAATATGACACCTTCGTCCTCTTCCTCGACTTCTCGACCATTGCCTTACTCTCCGACCACTTTAGTTCAAGAGATTCTTCAATCTATACCAATTTTCGTTATCCGACCTGAAATTCGGGTTTAAGCTCATCAAGACCATATGACCTCGATCCCCTAATGCTTCCTTTCCCCGCCAACCTCTCCATCTGATTGATGAGTCAGATGAAGATATCCCTGGCGACCTTCCACCCCCTCGTCGTTCTTGTCGACCACTTGATCTATACGACGAACTCGAGGTAGCATAGGAGGAGGACCACGAGGTCCTTCATCTTAATCCCTTAGCTTCAACCAATCCTTTAGCTTCAGCCAATCCCTTACCTACTTCGACCGTAGAAGCCGGTCCTTCTACTAACCATCTCTCTTCTCTTCCTCGAACCAATTCTTCACGCTCCCGCTCTAGCTCTCGACTAGTTTGCTGGCTGGATCTCGACGAAGTCGGCCATCCCTCTGGCTGCGCACTCTATATCCCAACGCCAATGACACCTATGATCGACCTTCTAAGGGTTGCTACACCTTCTTCCAATGTCAATTCTAGCCAGGTCTTCGCTTTCCGCTCTGTCTTGCATTGCTCAACCTGTGTGGGATATTTGGTTTGCCTTTGAATCAACTTCCTCCCAACTCCAGTCAACATATAATCACCTTCATCATCCTATCATTTACTCGTCTAGGTCGAATTTGTTAGTGTTATATACTGAAAGCTTGACTTTGGATGATATTACGCTTTTACCCTTAGACCTATCCCGACTTGAATGACATGTTAGGTTCTATGAGTCATGTTGTACACATTTGAATCTACTAAAAATAAATCCTAACACAACGGAATCTATAGTTAGGATCAAGACTTACGGTTTAAGATTTTTCCATACTCTGAGACGTTTTCAATTTCCGGTATTGCAGATCATCTGATACTCAGAGTCAGTTGGGCTGCTAGACTGGCCTCGAGATTTTTGTACTGCTATTGGACTGCTCTCGAGCTTCTGGAAGTGGTCTAGACTTTCCACGGCTTGTCTGGTCCATGGACAGCTCGTCTGGGGTCCGTTGGTGGCCTAGTTCCCGAGACGACACGGATTGGTGCGCTGGTGGCACGGTCAGGTTGTGCTTTTGTCGAGACATCGCGGGTCAGCTGCTCTGGTGGCTTTGGTTGCACAGTCTCAGGCACTGGTCACCGAGATTGGTCGCGAGGGACATTGGAACGCTGCGCACAAAGCTCGTGGGTTGCGCGAAAGACTCGTGGGTCACGCTCGAGTCGCACGCGGGAACAACACATGGTTCTTTTCAAAAAGCACCAGGACGCAGCGGCTCGCACGAGAAGAATGCTGGCACATCGTGGTCTAGTTTGGAACTGATGCTGACCCGATATCAATGTGCGCGGTAACCTATATTTGATTACCATTACAAACGAGTCGGCTCTGTTCAGTTTGGTTTTCAGTTTTTGGTAAAAAAATTGTCAGCCCTAGCACAAACACTACAAACACATGTTTGTTGCCTAGTTTATCGCATAACCATTTCGCACTTTATCAAATATATTCCCCTGTTTTTCGCATAGTTTATCTAATAATTATTTCACATTTTATCAATTGTCTTTGGTGTGTCGCATAGATTATCGCATAATTGTTCCGCACTTTATCAATTATTTTTGCTGTCTGTTACATAGTTTATCGTATAATTTGTTTCTCACTTATGGGTTGAAAAAATTAACTTATTATTTGGCGTTGTGAAATTCTTATTCCGTCTTCAGAACGGGGTGAAAATAGTTATTTCTTCTGTCCTTTTTATTTCTACAAATATGCATACAGATGATTCTAATTTCAAACGATCCCCAAGTAAATGTGTGGTTCTAACCGAGGTTCAGCACGCGCAATTAATGGCTTAGCCAACTGCAAGTCTCCTTCTGACTCGACCAGGTCGACTTTCACCCCATCAAGTGGCGTCATGAAATTGAAACCCTGAAGAAGTCGAGCTAAAAGCATTGTTGACATGGTAGACCCAAGCACGACTGCCGGGCATCCACGTCTTCCAGTACTGAATGACAATATGTTAAGTTCGTTATCCACTAGCACAACTTCTTTCTCTCGTCCATTCATGATATGGCGCTCGGGTTTATATTTGAGAGGGTCGTTCCAAACCCTAGGGTTGCGTCCTAAACCGATCCAGCTCAACATAATTTGGCTCCCTTTAGGGATGAAATAGCCGCCAACTGTAACATCCTTACTCGAGACGTGTGGTGGATTGAAAGGGGCCATTGGGTGCAACGAAATGACTCTTTTATGCAAGACTTTATATAGTTTAGTCTCGGTAGATCGGATTCTTGGACTAATCTATCCCTACCCACAACCCGATCCAATTCTTCGTGCACCTTGTCGAGTATACGTGGTTGATTAATAAACTCTGCAATAGCCCACTCCACTGCATTTGACGGATTATCAACTGCAGCTATCATTATTTCCTGCCAATGCACACCCAGTGACTCATAAAGTGAATTATAAGGCAAAATTTCATTTTTAGTCCATTATATTGGTCATTTTTCAACAAAGGTCCAATGTTTTGTCAGACATCAAACTTAGTACATTAATTTAAAAAAATCATCAAATAAGGTACACTAAACTGAATGCTATAATGACGTCGTAATTTAATCGGATAAAAGATAACTCAAATTATTTTAGATGGAAAATTGAGTGTACAAACGAACTAAAATTGGGTTAAAAGTTTACAATTACGACCGTCTCGACGAGAAGAATCCAACGGTAGGTTACCCATATGAAACGGACTTCAAACAACTTTCGAATTAGACCATAAAGGAAACGACAAATTTTATCCTGTCACTAATGACTAGTGTACCCTATTTGATGAATTTTTCAAATTAATGTACTAAGTTTGATGTCTGCCAAAAAATTAGACCTTTGCTGAAAAATGACCAATGTAGTGGGTTAAAAATGAAATTATGCCTGAATTATAACTTTGGCAAATTATTGCTTTGCCCATTTGATAAATATTTCGGACACAAACATATACACATGGGCGTCCAAGGTGACACGTTTAAGGATGATAATCGACTAATTTGTGTCCTTCATTNAAAAAAAAAAAAAAAAAAAAAATCATAAGTTGAGAAAACGGTTAATAATTTTATAGTTAATAATAAATCAACTTACAATAATTTGGGCTTTATCTCTTGAACGGACAATATGGGATTGTTTTCCGAGTCCTTGAGATTAATCAAGACATCAAGAATATCCTCCTCCGTCTTCTTAATCCCTTCTCGCCACATATCCACTCTCTTCATAATCTCAGGATCTTGATACTTTCTCACTCTGTGAATCGCATTGCTAATCAACTTCTTGTAACCATCAAATCAAACACCTCCAACCATGGCACGTAATCCGCGATTGCAAACCCATACAAATATTTCAGAACACTAAACACTGCCTCAACATGCTCGATTTCCTCTTTTCCCGGGCCCCCGTCCTCCATCCCGAGCCCGAAAAATCTCTTACCAAAAACCATTCTCCGAATCACGTTGGCACAGTAGTGTTGGGCCACAGCCCTAATATTCACAAGCCCGTGATTGTAAACATATCTCACGAGATGATCGTCTTCTTGTAGTCTTTTCTTGTGGAGAAATCGGTGCAAGGAAGGCGAAAGGATTTCGGAGCTGACGATTTTTCGCATCTTTTTCCACTGATGGCCGGCGGGAGAAAGGATGGCCGTCAGGTAGTTGTCGCTGGTAGTTTAGCGGTCATGCAAAAAGGCCTTGACGCGAAAGTTTGGTCGTGTTTGCGTAAAAACTCTTGAGCGAGCTCAGGAGAGGCTACGGGGATGACGTGGGTTTTGCCGAGACGAATGGATGCAATTTCTGTGTTGTTTTCTTGCATTTGTTTGTGTATCCACCGAAAAGAAGGACGGTTTTTTGTCATTTCGGGCAGTGAGCCGATGATGGGCCAGCCCGTTGGGCCGGGAGGAAGAGGAAGAGGAAGAGGAGGTGTGTGTTTCTGTAATAATTTTAACGGTCTTAGGAATTTTCGGAAGGTTTTGGTGGCAAAAGTGAAGATGAGTTGTAGGAATAAAGACAAAATTTGGAGGCAAAGGCTTAGTTTGTTTTCCATGGCTTCAAGTGAGCGTGTGTGTTTGTGTATTTGCAAGATGTCGTCTCGTGACTCTTATTTATAATGGTAGAAGAAGGCTGTTTCTGTTTATTTATTTATTTATTTATTGTTAATATTATAATATTATTATTGCTGTTATTTTCGTGGTAGTAATTATTATTTTTGCAGTCATGCGAGGGGAAAACTGATAAAGGATCAAAAGGAAATGAAAATATTAATTTTGCCATCCGAGGACCCACAAACAATAACATATATGATGATGATGAGAGAGAGAGATTCATGTAAAAATGATTGTTAGTGAAGAAATAAAAATGAATAATAGGCATGAAAAATAGGATACAAATATGATTATTAAAAATAATTGATGTTTAATTATAATAATATTTATAAAACATAAATTTTTGTGTGAGGCAACCTAACGATTAAGTTGATCGACACGTCAGACTATTTGAACTAAAATGCATGTTTATACTATCAAATGTTATATTTATGTTTTTACTGATTTTTAAAGTGATACCTTTGAGTAAAAGTTTGTAAATTGGCGAGAGAAATGTAATTGCCTAATGGTTAGGCAGTTTATTCAAAGACGTAGCATTTGTAAAACCAGACAATGACACCGTTTGTCTTTCAACTTTTTTCCCAAAACATTGTTTTAGCATTTTTTATGGAATGAAAAAAGTTAAAATTGGTGTTTTTGTTGTCTGGTAAAAGAACTTTTGAGATTAGCTGATGAGAACCAAATGCCAAAAATGCAAACGATGTGTTTTGAAGCGTTTTGCTTATATGACATGAACTTATTTATTCGATTAAGAAATATTTTTAATAATTGTAAGGCTTTGTTTATATGACATGAACTTATTTACTCGATTAAGAAATATTTTTAACTTATTATTATTTATATTTTTATTATTATTTAAATTATTTTAATAAATATTTAAAATATTTGTTAATTTTATTTTTTAAATAATTTTAAGTTCAACATAAATAAAAATGATAAAGTGTATTAATATTCCTATAAATAATTGTACATGTTAGTCGCTAATTAAAATTATCTAATTTTATCAAATATTTTTTTACAAACCGCTCAGACAATTAATTGAAAAATAACTACACAATACGACTGCTGAGAACATGTGGTCCGAGACTTTCAATTGTTGGCATATATGTGATGCGAGACTAATAATCGTTCACATAAATATATGTGGCTAGCAATTGTTCAAAGGGACATAAACATAGTCTAGTATTGAAGAGAGATGTACATTAAATAATTGTTTAACACATGGCGTCGCTAGCAACTGTTCAAAGGTGCATAATAAACATGTAATAAAAGCGAGATGCACATCATAAGTTTATTGTTTAACTCAACATCATAATCACTAAAATTATCAATATAATTAAATAATATCAACTTATACATCACATCAACTTTAATTCATTATTCATTCACTCACATAATTTTAACTAGATATCACTTCCAATCATTTTTCTTCTACTTTAAATTAAATCAACTTTAATTATTTTCTTTAAATATTATTTTAATATATCCACTAACAATTAACCATACCACATTTTTTCAAAATTAACTATAGTTCAAAAAAACCAAATAAAAACTAATTGAATCCATAAACAAATGGTCCAACCCTGTTTGTCAATTTTTAAGATCACGTGCATTTGCACAGTTATAAATAAAGTATTATAAAATATTTATATATATACTATCAAAATTATAAGTTTGATAATAGCATTAAATTTTAAACATGGAGTATTATGTAAGTTATATTTATGCATATAATAATAAAATTATTAATTAGATAATAGTATTATGTTTTAAAATTTGATCATTAGTTAAAATAATTAATATTATGTACCTGTAGCGTCCCATTCTTTTATTATAAGCATAGCTCGATTTTCATTTAAAGGTTTAGCTCGACTTAATTAATTAAGCTTGAGTGATTTTTTTTTCATTTAATCCTAAATCAATAAAAAAATTTAACCCTAATCTTATAATTATTAAATTGATTTAATTAATCTAATTAAATATACCTACTAGTATGTACCCCGTGCGATGCACAGGTGAACTGTATAAATTAAATAATAATTATAAATTAATGAGTGAGTAAACAATATTAAGTAATAATTATAAATTAAATAAGTGGAGTTAACATGTGATATAATTTACAGTATAAAACAGGTGTCCTTTCGTCTTTCCAAACTTTTTTGAGATTGGCTTGGTGTTCACTGAACCGCACCGAAAGGCTTGTGTAGCTTATGCGAAACAAGCCCACACGGGCTTAGAGGGGGAACAAAGCAAACCATTTTATTATAACTGTTGAATCCAATATATAGCCCCCAATATAAGAATATTATGAGTAAGATATAGAGCCCAAATATCCGGCCCAGTTCAAATGAAATTAAATCTATCGAATTCATTTATATTATTGATCTAACGGCTTAAATTTGTCAACATAAATCCAATGGACCAGAATTAAGGCTATCTGTTGTGACCATTTTTGTTACGTTTTTCGTTGTTATTTTGTTCTTCTTTTTCCTCCGTTTTATGTCTTTTAGTTGGTTTTTAGTTCGTTTTATAGTTTATTATGTGTTTTGCTCTATTTTGGCTTTTTCGTATATTTTGTCGGTTTTCTACGTTTTTCTTCTTGTTTTTGGTGTGCAGGTCGAAAGCCCCATGAGGAATGGATTTAGCCCGAAATTTGAGCGGGCATCATGTTTGTGTAGATGGGTTCGTTGGCGACATATACGAAGAAGCGGAGCTCAATTTTGAGCTTGGACGAGTCCGAACGGGCTTAAAACGCGAAGTCGCACGAAGCACGTCTTTGGTGTGCTGGTCATAAGCTTTGAGAGAATTGGATTTCAAAAATAATTTGGCCATTCAAGCATCATTGAATAGAGGGGTTCGTTAGCGACGCATAGGAAAAAACGGAACTCAATTCTGAGTTCGGACGAGCCGAAACGAGCCCGAAACGCAAAGTCATGAAGCCCAGCCCTACCTAGCGGCGCTAAGGCCCCTCTAGCGGGCGCTAGGTACCCCCTAGCGGCGCTATGGCCCCCCTTAGCGGCGCTAGGGCCTGGTGCCCTCCACTACTTGCCCAAATTAAGGCATTATGGCCTATTTTGAGGGTACTTTTACTATGGTCGGGATTGTGGAGCATTTTACCCCTTGTTTTGTGATGATAATGCCTTAAACTATGCGTGGATGTTGGATATGAAGTAGTATAAATAGGGGAGAAGTGCAAGACTTGGAGGACAAATCCATAGAAGGGGGTTCTCCCCACTTCTTCTTCCTCTCTTTTCTTCTTCTTTCTTTTCTTCTTCTTCATTTTTAGTTCCTTTTCTTGGTTTTATTTGTATAATATTTGGAGAATACAAGAATTCCATTTGGCTTGTAAGTTAATTTCGATTCTCGACTTGGATTAATAGTAAGTTTTCTTCATTTGATTATGAACATGAAAGCTTGTATTAAATCTTTTGTTGTGGTTAATTTCATCATGAGTAACTAATTCTCTAGCTAGGGTTAAGGGATAATCATTCCAGTTTGTTCTTGTTTATGTGCATGACGATAGCTCAATCTTGACGAGTTGTTTTAATTATGAATTGATAAAATCATACTTGATAAATTTTTATAACCTAAGAGTGACACTTAGGTTAATTTGTTGATATAATCGAAGAGTTTTTAATTATGAATTGATAAAATCATACTTGATAAATTTTTATAACCTAAGAGTGACACTTAGGTTAATTTGTTGATATAATCGAAGAGTGACAATTCGATATGTTGAGTTAGAGTTTTTTAATTCTATGAATTGCGACTTTTATAACTGAAAGGGGAGGAGTCGTAGAGATAATCGATTTCAAAACCGAGAGGGGAGAAATTGGTGGAATTTGGCTCGTTTAGAGTAGACATGTCCGGAGACGTATTGTCTATGTGTTAATTGTTTCGTTAATTCGCTCATTTATGTTTATCAGCATGTTCGGAGATGTATTGAGGTTAAACCGCTAAATGAGTTAATTAGTCGAGCCTTTTAACCGAGTTATTGATTGCCGTTAAATGTGTGTAGAACCGAAAGTGATTATTCCCGATACCCTAGCTCGTTTATCTTTTTGTCGTTTATATTTTGAGGTAGATTATCGTTTTATGTTATTTCTTAGTTCATAAATCTCCAACCCTATCATGATTAGAATATTTAGGATTTATTTTTCTTTTATGTGTTACCGATACCACTTCTAAATTCCGAACCGCCTTCCTCGAGAGATCGACCCGGGAAACGAATCATTCGATGCAGTGCTCGGTAAAATAAAAATAATTTGCTACAACAAATTTGGCGCCGTTGACGGAGAAGGCAAGTAGGATATTCGGTTTTGGTGTTTATCTTATTTTCCGTATTTCTCTTGTTGTTGTGATATTTGTGTAATTTTAGTGTTTCTCTTGATTTGTTATTTTTCATTTCTCTTGTTTTTATTTTGTTTGAAAAAATCGTTAAAAAATAAATAAATAAATAAAAATTATATATATATTTCTTGGTCTCGTGTGCCTTGGTTGTTTGCCTTTCTTGTGCGAGCTGTTTTACTTGCGGAGCTCCGATGGACCCGTACGGCTATTCTTATGCCGGAAACTCGCGTGGATACCCCGACAACTACCAAGAGAAGATGCACTCATATGGAGAACCGCTCTATCCGTATCCGAGCTATTCAAATTCCTATTACTATGACGGATATTCTACATCCCAAGAGTATGACCCGAGCCATTCTTACACGACATCTCAAGGCGGATACGATTCTTACACTCCAAATCACTACGAGACGCCTTATTACCAACCTTCATCTCCCGACTATCACCAAGAGGTTTTGACGAACACTCAAGAGGTACTTGCGAGCCTCTTATCAATCATAGAGGAATTTCATAATTGGAGGATCATTCCCGTTCCATCCGTACTTCAAACTCAACTCACGAAGTTCGACTCTACCGTAGTTGCTTTCCTCGACTTGGACACATCTCATATTCCGCTTGGTAGATATTCTTCCCTATCAGCGAAAGTATGTCGAGAAAGTGCACGGTTAGAGGGTGAATTTCGAGCTATGGTGGAACAGTTTGCTTCTCTCAAAGAGGCGGGCGTCACTCTCGTTTATGATGAAACACAATATCTCGACACGAGAGAGGACATCGGTGATTTGTATGTTAGAAGAATCTCCTCTCATGACGACCCGGGATCGCAAACCACGTCAAACCTACATTGCGATGATTGTGCGATTGCTATCGATGAGAGCGAGTGTGTGGATTCGGAGGACGATACGGTGCATGGTGTGGGGAATAATTCATTGGAGGATTCGATTGTGCCGAGTGAAGCTGAAGGGGCTCGAGATGATGATTGTGAGGAGAAGATAGTTCATGATGTCGTGGATGAGGTCGAGGAGGACGTCGAGTCATTATATGAGGTCATTGACCCGAAGTGTGCATTGATGAATGACTCGACTCATGATGTTGAGTACACAGTGGTTCCCATGTCCTTTGGGTCGTCATTGCATGTTATCGAGGATGGTGAACATTTGGAGGAGTTTAGTGCATCCATGCACTCGCTTCCGACTACTAAAATTATTGAGCACACGTCCGAGATGGCGTTGGTGATGAACGAGATGGATTCGATATGCTCCACAGACATCTTCATAGTTCCGGAGGTCAACCATAGGGCCATGGTACGTAAACAATTACATTTTTTCTTGATAGGTGTTGATATCCATGCTCGAAATCACAAGAACACGGCCACGAGAGTCTACTTTCCCCACCTTTGTTCCGTACTACCAACGGGACTATTGTTGGAGAATACAAAGGCGTGGCATGATTGACACTTCTTTTTGGATCCTGGTTGATTTGTACACAGGTTTCGTCAAGCTAATAATGTTAAACAAGCACTTCTTGGGAGGCAACTCAAGTAATTTACTGCTTTCTTGTGTGTTTCGTTTACGCTTTTTAGTTTATTTTTATTTTTTGAATAATGGAAGGTTTGGAGTTTTGTGATTTTCTTGCCAGGGATGTGCTTGTAGTATGGAGATTAAGCTACGCGAAAACGACCATAGTCCCGAGTTGATCATGGGCGAAAGAATTGCACGTGAACGCTTATCCTCATCGACGCACCTTCGGTTTGCACACTCTTTTCTCTTTTTGTTTTGGTTTCTTTTGAGTTTTGTGCTATTGTGTCGATGCTAAATTGGTTCATCATGTGAAAGTGCTAAGTCTTGATATTTGAACTTCCCGGTTATGTACACATCACATCAACTTTAATTCACTATTCATCCACTCACATAATTTTAACTACCTATTATTTTCAATCATTTCTAATCATTTATCTCCTACTTTTACATCAAATCAATTTTGATCATTTTACTTTAAATATTATTTTAATATATTTTTAAATCTTACTAACAACTAACCATACCACTTTTTTTAAAATTAACTCTAGTTAATCAAAATAATTCATTTTGAATGAATTATTTTGTAAACAAGCAAGCCCTTGGCCTTTTTTCCTTGTGCATCAGACGCCATCAAAGCAACCCTAACAACCCTTAAGTCTTGCCCAAAGGATCTCTTTCTCTCTCTCTCTCTCTCTCTCTCTCTCTCTTTCTGTTCATTTTTTGGCCGCCACCAAGAGTCCCAATACTATAAGAAATTTCATAAAACATGACGATAAAATTCGTCATGTAAACCTTATTTTTCGTCACAAAAGTAAATCATGACGAAATTTTATCGTCAAATAGATCGTCACCGTAACCGCGTCGTAATAGGTCTAAATGACAAATTACGAATTTGTCACCAAATGTTTCACTTTTAATGACGTTTATAAGTTTCGTCATGTTATATGGTCATTTTTTATGACAATAATTTCGTCACATTTATTATGTATATCTTGTCATGTAAACGATTATTTCGTCATATAAAGACAAGTTTCAATTACGAAAACCTAACTTTGTCATCTAAATATTATTTTTTAGTGACGAATTTTATTATTATATAAAATTTATAAATTTTCAAGACACCCATATTTAAGCCCTTCAAGACCTTTGCGAGCTCTACCTTTTTACCACACGAGATTCTCTAAAAATTTCTCCAAAAACCTCCAAGTATTCACCATCATTCTGTTGGAGTATACTCTAGAAGTTCGGCTTTGTGATTACTCCCAAATAATTCCATTTTGAATGAGTTGTGTGTCTTTAATCAAGTGTGTGTGTTCATAGTTCATTAATTTATGCGAACATAGTTCCTTTATTTTACATTGTTGATAGTGTAGTTCGATGTGTTGAGCAGAAAGATCACATTATCGGTGCCTTGTAAAATATAAATATTTATTATTTTTCTCTCTAGCATTGTGTTAGGAGGTTCATGACTCAATTTTTCCAGCAAAATTCCGGCGACCTTATTTTTGTTAAACGTTCGAGCTTTCCACATTATTTTCGTCCGAGCTTGTGATAGGAGAGTAAGTACCTTGACTAGGGCTTGTTGAGTTGGTGTTTTGGCCGGAATCTTGTGTGATGCTCGATTTTAGGACTTTACTTTATTTTTCTTGATTGATTAAGTGTGTTAGGAATTCAATACATGCTTATCTTATGTAAAGGTCTCGACTTTGCTCAAAGCGTGATGATTTAGTTAAGAAGGCTCGTGTTAGATTATCTATGTTCACTTGGCTTGCATATTTCTCTTTGTTTATCTTTGTTTTCTTGAGTTATGGAGACCCCGTGCAACCGAAGTGCGAGTCTTATTTTCTTCCAAATCTCCTACCTTTCATCAATTGCTTTCAATTCTTAGCGCAAATTAGCTTAATTCCAATCACATTCAAGCGAGTAGCATGTTTAGGACCTTGTTTTCAGTTATGTGAATTAACTACTAGATAGTGAACGAAGCTCCGAACAACCTTTCTCGAGAGACACGACCCGAGGTCGATATTTTGATCGTACTCGGCTAAAAAATTACAAACAAAAACAACTAACTCACAATGGCATCCATACTATACGATTATTCATCATAAAAATAGATATCATCTTTTAAGCATGAAACATGCAAAAGCTAAGGAAGGTTTATTATGTTAACCTCTGCAGGCGGATTAATTTTCTACATAACAATGAGTGGTTATAGTTTCAGATATTATAAGTTGATTAACTATATTGTCAGTAATTATATTAATCAACGAAAATCATTTAAACTTGGAAAGGAATTATTTGTAATTGGGAGCTAGATTGAGAGTGCATTAATATTACTCTAGTAGAATGTTTTATTATTCAAGTGTGAACCCAATGTGTGAACACAAGGTTTCCTTTCACACGTAGAAGCCCATATGTAGCACTTACTTAGAGTCTCTATTGTAGTCTATAAATACACCAAGTCTCATGACTCCTCCATATAACATATTCACAGGTTTTGAGGTCTCCAAAAGAGAGAAAAATTCGTGATTACAAACAACTAGGGCTGGGCAAAAAATTCGAACCGAACCGCTGAATCGTAGATCCGAATCGAAATCGAACCGAATTTTCGGTTAACCGGGGTACTCGGTTCGGTTACAAATACCTCAAAGGAAGTATTTGCTCGGTTCAGTTCGGTTACGGTTTTTAGGATGTTTTTACCCCGGTTAAACGAACCGAACTGTATATTATATTAAAATTTATAAAATATATATTATCTAACCTAGCTAATCTCTCCAGACTTGAAAATTCATTCTCGTCTTCCTCACGCCGTCGGCCCGTCACGCTCTTCCCTCCGATTCATCCTTGTTCATCCCTTCGTTCCAGTCACTCAGTCAGCCGCCCAGCCTCATTCGCTCATCCCTCTACCTCGCGAGACGCAAGTTGCCCTAGGTTGCTGCTCCGCGCGAGTTGCTCAGCCCCAGATTAGTCTCCGCGCGAGTTGGCGTAGGTTGCTGTTGGTGTCCCTGCCCTCTTTCCCGCCGCTCCTCGCCTCTTCTCGCCACAACCGCCGCTGCTACAAAGGTATGAGATTTTTTATTTATTGATTTTGCCCAGTTCCATTAAGCCCATTACAGAAAGTGAAGAAACTACTAATTATCTTTCAATATTTGACATAATTCTTAGTATCACTTTTCTTACGGGGACATTTTTAGTCCTGAAAGATTATTATTGTAATTAGGTCGGATATCAGGGGTACGTTTTCCTATTATAATTTAAAATTTATCATCCCACAGCATGTATAAGTACTCGCTTTAGCTCTTTCCATAAATTCAGGCTGTCCGTTTGAGACTTTGAGGATAATGTATACATACAAACAATCTTTCTTTTTTATCTACCGAAAATTTTCTTTTGTTGGTTTATTGGTTTGTTGGTTTAACATTTGTGAAGTAATTTGGGCAGATTTGGTTGATTTATTGGTTTCTGATTCATTGGTTTTTGATTTATAGAATTATGGTGTCAATGGGTTCAAAAACCAGTGGTGATGCTGTGGATTCAAACCAGCCATTAGAAATGGAAACACCGACTGAGCCACAGACAGAACCGACTGAGATAGCAGCTGAAGCTCAACCTGAACCAATCACAACAGCTCCCACAAATGCGATACCCAAACCTCGATCCATTGCATGGGATAACTTTACAAGAACTAAAGCCGGAGATAGGGCCAAATGTAACCACTGTTCTACCTTGATAACTTGTAAGGGCAAGCAAGGTACAAGTACTAGTGCTATGTTAAACCATTTGAGAAGATGCAAAGCAAAGTTGGATGAGGTTCAAGATGAAGAGCGGCCGGGAAAGAGGATTAAGCAGGTAACATTGCATAATCAACCTAGAAGGGGTAGTGATTCCACTGTTGTCAATTCTTATTTGCATTTTGATCAACCACAATGTCGTAAAGCACTTGCAAAATGGGTTGTTGTTGATGAGATGCCATTTAGGATTGTAGAATCTGAAGGTTTTCGTGAATGCATGAGTGTGATTCAACCTAGGTTTGGAATTCCATCAAGGAAAATATTGGTTAGGGATTGTATTAAGATTTATGAATATGAGAAGTCCAAGTTGGAAAGTTTTATGAAGAACTACAAGGGTAGTATTTGCCTCACAACTGACATTTGGACATCATGCCAGAATCTTAGTTATATGTCATTGACAGCCCATTTCATTGATGAAAGTTGGAATTTGCATAAGAAAATTCTAAACTTCTGTCCCATTCTCGGTCACACTGGTGCTGCTATTGGGAAGAAAGTTGAAGATTGTTTAGTGTCCTGGAAAATAAAAAATGTTTTCAGTATTACAGTTGATAATGCCAGTGCGAATGATGTTGGTTTGAAATATCTGAAGGACAGGTTGAATAAATGGGGAGGAACAATTTTAGATGGCAAATATCTACACATGAGGTGTGGAGCACATATCCTTAATCTCATTGTTAAGGATGGTTTGAAGGAGTTTAAGGGTCCAGTTGAGCGAATACGTGCTGCAGTTCTTTTTGTCAGGTCTTCATCGAATCGAACACAAGCATTCAAGAAGCTGATTGAGAAAGCAAGATTGAGCACAAATTCGGTTGTTTCACTCGATGTCGATACACGATGGAATTCAACATATAAGATGTTGGATTCGTCCTTAAGAGTAAAAGATGCATTTGATCTGTTGGAATGTGAAGATGAAAAGTTCACTGAAGAACTGAAGAAAAATGGCAAAACCCCACCAAATGAAGAGGATTGGTCGTATGTGCGTGGATTTCTTCCATTTTTGAAGTGTTTTCATGACACTACTGTGAAAATTTCAGGTTCCAAGTATGTAACCGGAAATTTATACATGAAAGAAATTTTCCGTGTTGCATACAACATCCAATCAATGAAGGAACATTCAGATTTTATGGTTAGATCAATGGTTACCAAGATGTCTGAGAAGTTTTTCAAGTACTGGGGTGATTGGAAGAATGTCAATGCTATGATATATGTTGCAACCATTCTTGATCCACGTCACAAAATGCGTTGGGTGAGCTTCATGATCAACCGTGTGTATAAAGAAAGTGATGCAAAGGAGCTGCTTAAGAAGATTGAGGGTGTTTTGAAAACGATGTTTGAAGAGTACAATTCCACATCACTATCTGGTGCAGCAGCGGATTCCTCATCTACTCAGACTCGGTCTAATATCATTGATGATGTTGTCAACATTGATGACTTTGAGAGAATGTTGCAAAGAGAAATGGAAGAATTTGAAGCCGTTGAAGTTCATGGTGTGTTGAAGTCTGAATTGGATAAATATTTGGATGATGAATGTGAAAAGATGACTCAAGTGAGCTTTGATATTCTGTACTGGTGGAAGACAACAGGATCGAAGTATCCAACTCTTTCTCGCATGGCTAGAGATGTGTTGGCCATCCCAGCATCCACGGTTGCATCGGAATCTGCATTTAGCACGGGCGGTCGTGTTGTTGATCACTTTCGTAGTTCTTTAACTCCCAAATTGATTGAAGCACTTATATGCACACAAGATTGGATTCGGAAAGGTAATCCACCCATTTTTGAAGAAAAGGAATTTGAAGATCTTGAGAAATTAGAAGAAGGTATGTATTATTTCTATCTTTTCATTAATAGATATGTTTAATAAATATTTATAGCAAACATAATCCCTTTTATGGTTTAATTTTTATCAGTATGGGATGCTAATCTCTTGGACTTGGATGACTACTGACTAGTATTGAAGATTTTCATTAAGGTAAATGATCAATTTATATTTTAGTTTTGGCATTGAAACATTATATTGAATTTTCTGAATATAGGAACATTTGTCTTTATTTGCTCTTCATGCTTGCATTAGAATTTGTTATTTTATTTTGTTCCATTTATTTTTATTTTGTTCCATTCAGAATTCTGTCATTTTTGCTTAATTTGATCTTATCTTCAGAATTCAGAATTCCAGACTGTCTGTTTTCATGAATAGTAAGGATATGTTTCCATTCTCTTGTCTGGTGGTCTGGGTAAGCATTCACCAGCACCTTTCAAAAATCGATAATTTTAAGCATTCCATTCGAGTTCATCAAGGGATTGTGCTTTTGGTAATAAAATTAAATTCATCAAGGGAATTATTGTCATTATTATTGTTTCTTTATTGTTTTGCTTACATTAAACAGGTCTCATTTTGCCTTTGGCAGTTCATGTTTCGCCCGACTAGTTGAGCTCAATATGGTCCGGTACCTACTGCTTGCTTGGTTTCAACTTTCAAGGTGTGATCAATCCTTTAGTATCTTGTTTGATGATGAAGTATGAACTTGTAGGGATGATTAATGATTTGTTGGAGATTATATTTAACTTTTGTGGGATGATTTATGATTTGCACTATACCTATTGGTTGTTGCTGTTTGTGGATGATTATTTGCAAACAGAGATGGTTTATGGTTTGTGATTTTGATTAAGATTTATGATTTGCAAACATGAATGATTAGCTGATTATGTTTAATTGTTTATGAAGTTTTCGGTTCGGTTCGGTTCGGTTTATTATTTGCAAACAAGTAAGCAGATTTGTGTTAGGTTTGCTCGATTCGGTTCGATTCGGTTAATTCGCAAATAGTAGAATTTTTTCGGTTAACCGAATTTTCGGTTAACCGAGATTTTCGGTTCAGTTTCGGTTAGCAAGTTCGAATATTTGCTCGGTTCGGTTCGGTTAGCAAATACCTCGAAAAACTCGAGTATCCGAACCGTGCCCAGCCCTACAAACAACGGATTGACTCAGGATTCGTGCTCTTATCCCATCCCATCTTGTAAAGCAAACAAGTCCTAAGAATACAAGATAAACATCAAACATCCTAAAGACTACACCATTCAGCAAGAAAAGTTAGTAACAAATCTAATGAGAAAGGCAAAACATAAATTTAACTAACAAAACCTAAGATATAATTATTGAGTCCCAAAAGTAATACAAAACCATCAACAACAACAGTGGTTACATATAACACATCCAACAACTCACCAAGAAAAACACATAAAAGTAGCCATGCCATTGCCAACATCTACATACTCATCCACCCAATCTATAGCAACATGAAAAGCCCAAGAATCAACACCACCAAATAACCGGGCCCACCAAGCCCGAGCGCCCCATTATCCACATCACTACCAGGCGCTCTGTTACCCACATTGGTACCGGGCACCGTATTGCCCACATTTGTACCGGGCGTGTAATCCCCCGTACTCGTGTTCGTGGTAAGGACAACAACAATCCAGTTATCTTCCGACCCTGCCCCAATCCCAGTGAACTGGGTCCCGTTCAAATAGACTGCGTACTGAGAACTGGTAAAATTTGAGAGAACAAGAGCTGGGTCAAGGCCGGGTACGCATGCATGCAGTATCTGCCCATCCCTTGTGGTGTTCGCGCTGAGGTGGCATTCGGTCAAGAGCCTCGGGAAGTTGGGAAACTGAGACTCGACGCCTGGGATCATGTTGGAGCCAGTGGTGGTGTTTGTGCACGGTTGGCCTCTGAACTCGTCTGCGAGTTCACTCGCGAGACATTCAGCACCCTCGTTGTGGTTAAGGGCTGTGAGGTTTAAGGATGTCCGGTATTGGTTGATTGCTCGGACGAGCCTGTCTTCGTCGTCTGTGTGTATGTAATTGGACAAGTTTTTTGTTAGTGTGAAAAAAAAAAAATCACAATAAATTGACTAAAGATTTCAGTAAAAATACATCTCTAGGGACTCATTTCTCCGTATTATTAACCTTGAACTGCAAATTTAGTAACCAAAAGGACAAAGATGGAATGTTTTAGTTAGGGCAATTGAAGGCCAGGAAAAACAGGAACACCAAAATGAGTTGTTATAGCTATGCCGAAAACAAATCAACATGCCTAGAAATACTATAACAGGGGATGCTATATTCACTAATTGGTCTTGGCATAATTTGAGGTGCCTGGGCAGTTGTGTAGGTGATCTTAAGGCCGTCTTGACTCGGTTAACGAGTGTGAAAGGCTGACCTTTTCTATGTAAAGTTGGTAATCATCAAAAACAATTGAACCAAGAAGCTTATAATCACCTGAATTTTCAAACTTAACTTATGCCAAAGTCTGAAACACAGCATCCAAGAAGTTGTCAGGTCTCAAATTGAACCACAAAAACGAAAAGAAGAAGAAAAAATATCTAAGTATTACTTACGTTCCTCTTTATCCAAATGCGACACACACAGAGGCACCAACCTTGCTTAAACCAAAATCAAATCAGAGTAAACTAAAGGAGAACAACATTACCTTGTTCCTACATCGTAAATCCAAGATTCAACCTTAATTCAACCTTAAGTCAACAAAACTAAAATTTTCATTCATATTACAAGGAAAAAGAAAATTAGAAGAAAATAAACCCATATCTTCAACCCCAAAGACAATTTCTTCACAATCTCTCAACAGGTCAAATTAAGAACAGAACGGTACCAAGTCCTTTGTTAGTCCTAAAAGCAAGTTAATATTGCCGAAAAAAGACCAAGAAGAAGAATAATGCAAAACCCAGAAATGAAATCTTATAATCAGGAAAATTTGTGAAGCTGGCAAGTGCAGTACTTACCATCGTCGCATTTGACGATGAGAACGGCCTGAAACAGTAGAGAGAGCAGGAGCAGCATCGACAGTGACGTCATTATTAATTTGGGTCTTCACAAATCTGGCTGATAACTTCAAAAGTTAAGCAGAATTATCTGCAGAAGATTTGTTAAGCTTATTTAGAGTTTGTGGAAATGCGTAAAGAAGGGTGAGTTTATATATGGTATTACACAGGGCTGCCGTACGGCTTGGCATTTCCTTTTCATAAATTAATATTTGTGGTTGAAACTTTAGACTTTAGCCTTTTGTCAGGACTTTCGTTTTTCCACAAAAACGAATCGTTCAGCACATAAGAAGAGTATTATTGAAAATGAATGAAATAATTGACTATTTTATTCATCATAGTTTGTAAATAATGAAATAGATAGAATTTTCCATAAGGTTCTTTTATCACAAAATGTTGTGGTAAAAATACCTTTGAAGTCACATGGTTGAAATCGAACTTGTGATTGGTTCTTTGTCACAAAAATTGTTGGGGTAAAATATCCTTCCATATCATAGCATCTCCAATGCTCAATATTGTAGTGGTAAATTACATTCCACATCAACACATTTATTAATATCACAACTTTCTATTTTTCAATGTACAATGTGATTACAAATGTTGTGGTGATGTGAACATAATTAAAGTCTACAATGTAGAGAGGAATGTGGTTCATCCACATTCTCCTCCACACTCTAACTTGCCAATGAAGAGAAGAGAGAGAATATTTTTACCATTTTTAAACTATTTAATTATTAATTAATTTTATTAATTTATATTAAAAATTTAATATTTGGTAAGTAGATAATATTGTAATTAGACTACATTGTGCATTGGAGATGATTTTTTAATTTAATAGTTGTGAACACAACATTTGTCCTACATGGTTCACAATCTATTTAATATTTTGACATTTGTCAAAATTTTCCAATAACAACATTAAAGCATTGGAGATGCTCTCAGTATTGTTGGCTTTGCCCAGTGTTATTC
>BKCP01000002.1:301310-328112 GCA_008636005.1 Striga asiatica
AAAAGTATTACAATTCCAATTTTGTGAAAATTGTTTTCAATTTAAATACTGAAGTATCATGAATAAAAATAAGGCCTAATGGCGAGAAAATACACGACCTTTACTTATTGGCCATTTAATCATAACTTTTAAATCTTGGCAAATAAATACATGACCTTTACATTCTTAATAACTTTGATACATGGATTTAACATCCGTCAACGGAAAGCTGAGTGACAATTTTTTTTAATGGCCACATCACCTAGAAGTCTGACTCAGCAAATAGAAGTCAAATCATCAGTTAAACCTTGGCAGTTTAATACACCACCTTTAGTTTTTTGGCAACCCGATACACGAACTTAACTTTTTTTGGCAAAAAGCTGCCACATCACCATTTTGTTTTTTTGATTTAAATTCATTTAATTTATTTTTTTTATTTTTATTTATTTTAATTATACTTTTACTATTGAAATGATGTTTATAATTTAAATATATAGCGATTACAAACAAAAAACAAATAAAAAATGTATTATTTTATTTAATTTTTTAATTTATATATTTTATTTTATTCAAGTTTATTAATATTTAATGTATTCAGTATGTAATTAATAAATAATAAAAATAAATTAATATTAATATATTAAATAATGAATAATAAATAATAGAACATATATATAGAATTCAATAAAACATATAATTAAAATCTAATATATTTATTTATTTAGATAAATAATATTACATTATTTATATATGCATTTAACATATTTATTATTTATTAATCATATTTAACATATGATTAAATTATTGATATCGTGTATTCTTACAAATTTAAAAACGATAATATAATTAATTAATAATATAAAATGTAATCCATTTTAAAAAAGAACTTTCATAACAACTACACGATCAATAATTTTTGCTTAAATAAAGAAAAAAAACAGAATTATAATATTTTTAAATGATACTTATTTTTTAAAAAAATCTTTTATGTATTATGAAAATTAAAATTAATGATTGTATTGGAATGTTAAGTGATTGCTATTATTTTTCAAGAATACTAATTATTATTTATTAATTAAATACTGAATATATTAAATATTAAAAAATAATAAACTAGAATAAAATAAAATATAAAAATTTAAAAATTAAATAAAATAATATATTTTTTATATATTTTTTGTTTGTAATCACTATATATTTAAATTATAAACATAATTTCAATAGTAAAAGTATAATTAAAATAAATTAAATAATAAAAGTAAATTAAATGAATTTTAATAAAAAATTAAATAAAATGCTGATGTGGCAAATTTTTGCCAAAAAAAATTAGGTTCGTATCGGGTTGTCAAAAAACTAAAGGTGGTGTATTAAACTGCCAAGGTTTAACTGATGATTTGGCTTCTGTTTGCTGAGTCAGACTTTTAGGTGATGTGATCGTTAAAAAAAATTGTCAAGTCAATTTTCCGTTGACGGAGATTAAATCCGTATATCAAGTTGTCAAGAATGTAAAAGTCGTGTATTTATTTGTCAAGATTTAAAAATCGTGATTAAATGATCAATCAAATAAAGATCACTGTATTTTCTACGATTAGGCCTAAAAATAAATATTCAATTGTTTCACTTTCACCATTACTTTTCTCCTGTGTTGAACAATACTTTTCTCCGAGAAAAGTCGTGGCAATTTAGGATATAGTTTAAAGTTTCAACCAACCAATTAATTTATGAAAATGAAATATTAAACAATACGATAGCCTAAATAGCACTCTGTCATACATAAGTAAGCCACCTCACCAAGACAACTCCTCTACGCATTTGGAAATAATCTGATAAGCTTCAAAATTCTCCTGCAGATCACTCCTTCTCGACGCTCCCTTTCTTTTCTTTTCTTTTCTTTTCTTTTTGTCCTTTAGTTTTTTAAGTTTTCTACTCAATTTTATATTTAATTGTCATTAATTCACAATTATGTTGGGTAGAATACCAAAATGCAGCGGACAAAAATATCCCTCCAACAAATATGGCAAGCACTACTCCAAACGAAAATAAGCCAACACAAATAAATAAAAGACGGAAAATAAAAAGGACACAAAAATTGATAACGGAGTTCGGCGAAAATAGCCTACGTCTCCGGGTACCGCCAACCGCAACGCCAAATTTACTAAACTCACCAACAAAATACAACTAGGGTTAAATAACCCACAAATTAGGATTTCCTTAATTAAGGATTTCCTACCAAGAGATGAGAGAATAGAATAAGCTGCAATTATAACCCAAAGGCAAGGGACCTATTTATACTAATAAGATCCTACACATCTTTGGTATACATTCGATGTGGGACAAACAATTAATCAAAAACTAACAATTCTCCACCTTGACTAATTTTGCTCCCACTTCGACTCTTCAATCCAAATCAACTGTCGGCGGTGCCTCCAAATGCGCCTCACGGCGCCAACTCAAATATGCAGAATGTTAGTAAAGTCCAAACAATGTTCAAACTTGACTGCTGTCACTACCTTGGTCATCATATCTGCAGGATTCTCTGTCGTCTTGATCTTCTTCAACACAACGATTCTATCTTCTAGAATCTCCCGCACAAAGTGATAGCGAACATCAATATGCTTCGTTCTTGCATGAAATACTTGATTTTTCGCTAAGTGAATAGCGCTCTGACTGTCACAATGCACTAAGACGTGCTTTTGACCAACTCCCAAGTCTTCAAGCAAACTTTGAAGCCAAATAGCCTCCTTCACAGCTTCAGTAACCGCCATATACTCTGCCTCTGTTGTAGACAAAGCAACCGTTGACTGTAAGGTAGACTTCCAACTGACTGGAGCTTTCGCAAAAGTGAACAAATATCCAGTCGTTGATCTTCGCTTATCCAAATCGCCCGCGTAGTCAGAATCACAATATCCAACCACACATTGACCAAATTCATCCTGCTCATAAACTAATCCAACGTCTACAGTATTATGAATGTACCGTAGAATCCATTTCACAGCATGCCAATGACCTTTACCAGGGTCATGCATATATTTACTAACAACACCAACTGCTTGTGAAATGTCGGGCCTTGTACACACCATCGCATACATCAAACTACCAACTGCATTTGCATATGGGACTCTATCCATGTACTCTCGTTCTTCATCACAATTTGGCGATAATTGGGCACTTAACTTAATATGAGGGGCAAGTGGTGTACATGCAGGCTTCATCTCATCTGTTATGACGAAACGTTGTAGTACCTTATTCAGATATTGCTTCTGAGTCAAACAAAGCTTGCCTCTCCTTCTGTCCCTACTTATCTCCATCCCGAGAATTTTCTTAGCTTCCCCCAAGTCTTTCATCTCAAACTCTTGATTCAACTGAGCCTTCAAAAGATCAATTTTTCACTTGGCTCTTTGATGCAACCAACATGTCATCCACATACAAGAGTAAGTAAATGAAAGATCCATCTTGCAGCTTGCGTAGATACACACAATGATCATGTCTGCTTCGTGTGTACTTCTGCCCAATCATAAACTTATCAAACCGTTTGTACCACTGTCTCGGAGATTTCTTCAGTCCATACAACGATTTATTCAACTTACAGACCCAATTCTCTTTTCCAAGAACTTTGAATCCTTCTGGCCGAGTCATGTAGATTTCCTCATCCAAATCTCCGTGTAAGAATGTCGTCTTCACGTCAAGTTGAGCTAGCTCTAAATCAAACTGTGCTGCTAAGGCCAACAAAATTCTAATGGAAGAGTGCTTAACAACTAGAGAAAACACTTCATTATAATCAACTCCTTCCTTCTGAACGTAGCCTTTAGCCACCAATCTTGCCTTGTAGCGCACATCATTCTTATGAGGAAATCCATCTTTTTTTGCAAATACCCACTTGCATCCTATCGCCCTCTTGCCTTTTGGTAGTTGCGTCACATTCCAAGTCTGATTCTTCTGGAGAGACAACATTTCTTCCTCCATAGCCCTTTTCCACTTCTCATTTTCTAAACTCCGAATTGCATCTTGAAAAGTGAGGTATGTCATCATCAACAATTGGAAGTGCATAAGCCACCATATCCGCCAATCGAGCAGGTTGTTGAATCTCTCGTCTGGGCTTTCTCAATGCAATGGGTAACTCTAATGATTCTTGAGTCTGTACTTCATCATCCGACAAATCCTTTGATATTGGTTCGTCGATCATAGCTGGTTGTCTCATCATCGCATCTATCTCCACCTGCTTCGGTGTCAACTCCACCTGTTGGGTTTGCGTCGTCTTTATCATACCTTGTTCATCAAATGTAACATCCCTGCTGAACACAGTTTTGTTCGTCTCAAGACACAAAAGACGATATCCCTTCACGCCAATTGTGATTCCCATGAACAAAGCCTTTTTCGCTCTTGGATCTAACTTTGAATCCTTCACATGATAGAACGTAGGACACCCAAAGACATGTAAAGATCCATAGTCAGCAACAGGTTTCCCCGACCATACCTCCAACGGTGTTTTACCATCTTTTGCAGATGACGACAATCGATTTATGAGGTGTTGCGCGTATGTTACAGCCTCAACCCAGTACTCCTTGCCCAAACCAGCATTGGACAACATACATCGAACTTTCTCCACCAATGTTCGATTCATGCGCTCCGCCACCCCATTTTGTTGTGGTGTCCGTCTAACAGTGAAGTGCCTAACAATGCCATTTTTTCGGCAAACTTCTTGAAGGGATCGCTTGTATATTCTCCACCATTGTCCGTTCGTAGGACCTTGATCTTCCTTCCAGTCTGATTCTCAATTTGCGTCTTCCATGTAATGAAGACACCAAGTACTTCATCCTTCGTCTTCATAGTGTACACCCAAACGCGTCTGGAAAAGTCATCGATGTAAGTGACAAAATAGTGTCTTCCGCCTAATGATGGGGTCTTAGAAGGTCCCCAAACATCCGAATGAACATAATCCAAGACACCTTCGGTATTATGGATAGCCGTTCCAAACTTCACTGCTTTCCCCGAACACAATGCTCACAAAAGTCTAATTTGCACACTTTGACATCTTTCAACAGTCCTTGTTTTGCCAATGTCTGCATGGATTTTTCACCAGCATGTCCCAACCGCATATGCCACAACTTGATTGCTTCAGACTCCTTGTTGGTGGAATCTGCTACTGTTGCTGTCCCAACAACTGTATCGCCTTCATAGTAATACAAATTATTCCTCCTGATGCCTTTCATCACCACAAGTAAGCCGGATGTAGCCTTCATAACTCCATCTCGTAAAGTCACTACCAAGCCTTTGGATTCCAAGGCTCCTAATGAGATGAGATTTTTCTTCAAACTCGGCACGTACCGAACATCCGTCAAAACTCTGGTGGAACCATCGCGATTCTTCAAACGGATTGAACCTATCCCGGTTGTCTTACAAGCGTTATCATTACCCATGTAGACAACCCCTCCATTGATCTCTTGAAAATCAAAGAACCACTCCCTTATGGGAGACATATGGTAGGTGCATCCTGAATCCAAAATCCATTCATCTGGATGAGATGATGAAGGTGAAACCACAAGTGAAAATTCTGAGTCTTCACTTCCACCCTCAGCAACATATGCATCTTGAGGAGATTTGTCTTTCTTCTTCAACTTAGGACAGTCCTTCTTCCAGTGTCTCTTCTCATGGCAGAAAGCACACTCGTCTTTTTCAAGCTTGGCCTTGGAACGTGATCTTCCTCGTCCATTCTTCTTTTGGCTCTTCGACCGACCTCTTGCAACTAACGCTTCATCTTTTGCTTCTGCATTCTTCGTCTCTTGTTTGTTCTTCTTCCTCAACTCGTAGCTATATAGAGCAGAACTGACCACCGGAAGAGTTACATCGTCCTTCCCATGGAGCAGAGTAGTCTCCAAGTGCTCGAAGTCGTCTGGAAGTGATGATAACAACATTGTTGGGATCTGTGAGGATCTCGTTATGTACAAATCACGAATTCAATAGCAAACGTAAACCTATGCGCAGCGGATCTAAAGGTTTGACGTAGAGAACTTACGGCTTAAAATTTATGTAGATCTGGTTGACCACGAACGGTTGACCGCAATTGATTGACCGCAACACGCGTCTTGGGTTGCACGAACAAGATCAGATCAAAACTGGATCAAACGGATGCAAACAGATCAAAACGAAATTTTGCTGCCAGGCACCTTCCGGCGGCGTGTGAGGGCGCGTGCGGCGTCGGATTCCGGCGACGTCGGCGGCGATGGAAAGCTCTCGTCGAGACGGTCGTCTGGGTATACTGTACGTCTCAATCGGACTTCCGGTTAGTTCTGTAGGTCAAAATCTATTTCGTCTCGGTTTACCTACAGATCTTCTACTGTATTACTCAATACACCCTTCTTCAACTTGTACCAGTGGAGCAACAAGAAGAAGATAAAGCTCGAATGAGATCTAGAGAGAGAGAGATGGGCGGCGTGTATCACGTGTGAATAGGATTGGGGTCCTCTTCTCATGAGCTTAATGATGTATATATAGAGCTACAGTAGGGACCCTAAGGAGATTAAGAAAAGGGCTCCTTAATTAATTAGACTAACTGTGGGCCAAACCCACTCCTCTAATTAATTAAATAATATTAATGGGCCACCAACATTATATTATTGCACTCCCTTTCCCTAGCCCAAATTACATTTGAGACTCCAATAATAATTACTCGATTTACCTCCCCACGTTTAAGATATAATGTCCATTAATTAATTCGATTACTGACAATCAAGAATTAATTAATTTATTATTATTTCACCGAAGCTAGCGCTCGTTCATCACATTCTTATTATGCCGGAATTTAATCCACCTGCAGGGTTTAGCATAACAATCCTTCATGAACTCACTCCGGGGACATCATCAAACTAACGCACATGGTGACCGTAAATATCCTAACAGCACATCCTATATATAATAATATTACCCAAAACAGTAGGAATATTAATCCAGCGAACTGAACCTCACCCATGTGAATCAAAGTAATATATATTATATATATCTGCCTGTTTAATATCTTACGGGTTAAGAGAACGCAGTAATTAACCGAGGCCTAGTTCATTTACGACGATCAGTATAAAATGAACTTCTCCTCTCTGGGATCCTGTTCAATACATAAATGTACTAGTGCAACTAATCAGTCAAGACAAACTGTACAGTTGACACTACAACCGTTCGGATGGGGTGTTCATGTCCATCTAGGTTGTGAACAACTATTCTTGTTCGCAAGTGACTGATAGAGTGATCTTCGGTTCGCCCGATTACGACCCACCCTATCTAAGTGCAGAACAACAGAACGTAGAACTTGTTTAATCTAACATGATTCTCATTCATAAAGGGTAAATGTGTAATAACATGCAAAGCCAAGCTTTCAGTATATAACACTAACAAACATGAGAGCCAAATCTTCATCGCTGAATGTGACGTCCAAATTCAACAAATCTGCAACCAACTGATTGAATGCAGTGACGTGGTCATTCATCGATGTGCCATGTCGGTACTCGAATCAGAACAATCGCTTCTTCATGAGGAGCTTATTCTGGCCGCTTTTCTTCAGAAATTTATCCTCCAAACCCTTCCACAAAGTGTGAGCAGAATTCTCATTCTTGAATGCGTACTTCTGCTCCCTCGACAAACACGAACGAATTGTTCCACATGCTAAGCGGTTGATATTCTTCCAGTCCTTCTCTTCAACGTCAGCTGGCTTCTCTTCTTCAATTGCAATATCGACGCCTTGCTGAAATAGACAATCCAGCACCTCGCCTTGCCACATGCCGAAATGCCCGGTCAAATCGAAGATCTCCACCGGGAGCCTGACGTTCGGCATCACCGTCCTTGCTGGAATGAATGCAGAGGATGATGCGCCCTTGACCTCCTTGGACATCTTGAACTCGAATGCAGTGCTCGCCTCTTCGAATTAGCCTAGGGCGAACCTGGTTCTGATACCACTTGTTGGGGTAGAACACCAAAACGCAGCGGACAAAAATACCCCTCCAACAAATATGGCAAGCACTACTCTAAACGAAAATAAGCCAACACAAATAAATAAAAGACGGAAAATAAAAAGGACACAAAAATTGATAACAGAGTTCGGTGAAAATAGCCTACGTCTCCGGGCACCGCCAACCGCAACGCCAAATTTACTAAACTCACCAACAAAATACAACTAGGGTTAAATAACCCACAAATTCGGATTTCCTTAATTAAGGATTTCCTACCAAGAGATGAGAGAATAGAATAAGGTGCAATTGTAACCCAAAGGCAAGGGACCTATTTATACTAATAAGATCCTACACATCTTTAGTATACATTCGATGTGGGACAAACAATTAATCAAAAACTAACAAATTATACCGAAATTACCAATCCTTTTCAAGACACCTAATAATTACACACTACATTTGTCCAACAAGCTCCAAGGTTGTTATACATAATTGAACCATAGCTTGTGCTTGCTCTGCCTCAAACGCCTGCTCTTATTCGCATCGCATTCAAAAGACAATGGCTAAAGGATTAGGTAAACAATAACATAATCTCAGAATCTAAAGGAAATAAAACAACATATGTCTTGAGGGAAAAAACAAAAAGTAAATAAATCAGCTATGGCTGCTCAATGCAAGGAGACCTCGCATGCCACGCCTCAAGCCATGGCATTGCCTTTTTAATATGGACTGAAATACTATACCTGCACTGATTTTCAAACAACCAGCAATCTTCTTGCATAATAAAAAAATACAACCATTATTTCCAAAGTCTTTCATTTTTGAATAAACTTATATTCTGATATTAATAATTCAGAAAGCAGCAACATTAATCAACTTTTGGGACAAATAAACTATAATTTCACTGTTGGGAAAATGCAGAGATATTTTTTTTGGTTCAACGTCGGTTCATGTGCGCATAGAATAACTTAAAACAAGTTGTAATTTCATTTTTGGGAAAATGCAAATATATTATTGTTGGTTCGGTGAAGAGCGTCGGTTTGATGACTTAATTGTTGTTAGAAAGATAGTGTCCAAAATTTGGTTTTCTTCTGGCTTGGACACCATCACTGTGTTCGACAATCACTCTGAGAATTGAATCTTGATCACATGACTGTTTGTTCAGTTTTTGTGTTTATTTTCGTGTGTTTTATATGTTTTAGTTGAGTCTTTTTAAGTTCGTTTTAGTGTCGACCGGTCTATTTTAGTCGTGTTTCGTGTATTTTTGCTTTCGACCTGTGGTTCGACGTATTTCTTGCCTTTTTGGTGTTGTTTAGGTCCATCGTACAAGCTCAAGAAGACGAGCCGTCTTAGCCGTCCAAACCGCCCGAGCCATTATCCGAACCATCCGAGTCGTGCGAAAGAGATATCGAGGTTTGAGTCAGCACCGCAAGCAAAGACCCACACGCCAGCGCCGGGCCCTTGCATCTGTCGGGCGCCTTTGCACTCGCTCGCGCGCGACCCGTGCTACACCGTCCACCTGCGCGCACGACCGGCATGAAGACTGCGCCTGCATGCTTGAGAAAACACTCTCCTGTGATTCGCCCGGCCGCCTACGCGTTCGCCCGCGCGCCTGCTAGCATTCGCAACCCGCACACCTGCCAGCGCCCGAGAGCCAGCACTCGCTTAGCATTCCACATATTATCACCCACGTCAAAAACCATCGACCGACCGTCTAACGAACCAAACAACTCCACAGACGGCTCAACGCGAGAAAGGAATAATAGTGGTGACAGGGGTGACAAAGGACGCGAAAGGAGAGCCGAGAATGTAAGACAATGTGGACGCCCTCATATAAAATACTCATACGTGTTAAGGCGTTCGTCGTGCAACACGGCCCGATCAAACTGACAAAGACGCCCTAATAAGAGGTGACAAGCATCCATAGGCAAAATGTCACACCACACCGTACCTTTATATGTGGAGCTGATTGAAAAAGACACTAACAAGCGGCCAATGACAGTGGTAGAAGTGTCACGTTGTATCCACACAAGAGCATAAGGATCCAAATGCGGCTCACCCAATAACCCAAGTTTCTCCACAACTGTATTCGAGATTATGTTTTCGCAAGAGCCGGAATCAATCACAAAATGGCACACTTGGTCGCCAATGGTGCACGTGGATTAAAAAAGATGGTGATGCAAACCCTCATCATTAGAAGACACGTGCGGGGACAAGAGAGATCGACGAAGAACAAACGCATGACCCACGTCCCCTGAGACATGCACCACTGGGATCTACAACTCTTTATAAAAAATGGGATGACCATCGTACTCGCTGGACTCCTCAACAAGCAAAGCACGTGACCTTTTGCCTTTGGGCACTGTGTCTGAAATGTCCCGATTTTCTGCAGGCGAAGCATCGAGGCACTACAGGCTGCCGATTGCCGCCCCAAACCGTGGGGCTAATCAAATGACCATCAGATGTCGGCCCGACACCCCACTGAAGAGTCGCCGTAGGCGGCACGGTAGCCGTCATCCCAGTAAGCTCCTTTATAGATGGCGCAAACAATGCGCCCACCTTCCGAGCCTTCTGCTGCTCGATAAACAATGCTCGCTGATGCGCATCATAAACCAAATCTGGTACGAAAAGATTGAGTGTGTCCTAGATTGGACCACGCAAACCGTCCACATCTCGTGACACTAGCTGCTTCGTCGACTCATGAACATCCACACGCGTAAGGAGGCGATAAAAATCCTTCGTATACTCATCAATCGAAAGCAAACCTTACCTTAAATTCTAGAATTGTTGATAAACCAAACGAGCATAATTAAAAGCAAAAAATTCACGTTCTAAATGCTTACGGAATTTCATCCAACTCGAGATCTTGGGCTTGCCCTGATGATGCCGTGCGCATTTGAGTTGCAACCACCAAGCGGCGGCACTCCCGCGTAGCCTCGTTGCGACTAGCGCGACACTCCTATCATCCAAGACGTCCTTAAATTCGAGCACGGACTCAACCACGGCCTATCAATCAAGAAACTCCGCAGCATCAAGCCTGCTCGAAAACTCAAGAATCTCGACCTGAAACCCTTACTCCTAGCGTGAGTCGCCGCCTCCTTCCATTAGACGGCCAACATCTGTACCCAAATTCCAGTGTTGCTCCCAGGCCGCGCCTACCCGGTCAAATATCATCGCCGCTGCACGTCATCTGGGAGACCCCAGTCACAATGCTACTGGCCGCTTGCATCGAGGCCCCTGCCGGCACGTTTCTGGTCCCAGCCGCGATGGTGCAGGTCGCCGCCATCAAGACCTGCTCCTGCACGATCGAAGCATCACTCGCAGCGCTTCTGTCGAAGCCCCATCCAGTGTCTTCCTAGTCCTAGTCGTGACGCTGGAGGTCTCCATCGTCGGGGCTTGCGCCTTCCCAATTGAATCCCCATCCGCGCCACCTCTGTTCGCTGCCGATGAAGCCCTCATCGTCGCACTTGCCCTGGCCTCCATGTGCGTCGAAGCCTCTAGCCTTGGCATGGTGAGGCTACAAATATGCGAACGAGTTAACCACCGAGAAGGTGTCCTCACTGTCGTCATCGACAAATGGCAGTTGTGGCGATTGCCGACGGGGCCCCCATCTGGACCACGATCGCCGCAAAACCCCCTGCGTACGCCTCGGTCGTCGGGGTCACGTTTCGTTTGCAATTCCCAGACCATGTTGTTGAGGGTCAAACGCAAATCTACAATCCCCGATGAAAGATCCTCAAACCGCTCCATGAACGCCCGTTCAACTGTTGAACCCAATCGTCGATCTGTTTAAACTGATCGTTGAAGATTGCGTCACGTTGTTCGTTTGCTGCATCTTGTCGTCTCGGCGACATCGTGAATCGCATTGACTGCTGATACCAACTGATGTAGAGAAGCGTATGAATGAGAAGGATATGAATGAGATCGAAATTTCACGAACACAATATCGATATCAAACTCTTAATACATTCAACAACTGATTGGCTAGGGGCTCCTAGTAGATATTAAATAGATTCTATGACATAATAATTTTCTAACTTGCTAAACAAAAAATACTAAATAAATAAACATTCTCTTACCAACTAGACATAAGGAAATAAGGAAATAAAAATATCAAAAGAACATAAATAACAAAACCGTGACGATGATAATTATCGAGATATGCTAATGCAATCTCGTCGGCATCATTCTCATCGGGTGGAGAGGATTCCCCCTCGAATACGCAATCTCGTCGACATCACTTGGTCAATATAAAATGAAGTTCTCTTTTATGGTCCGTTCAATACACCTTACGTGCACTAATGTAATTCATCAGTCAAGATCGACTAATTTTAAAATCGCACTACAGTCGTTCTCAATTGTTAGTTCGTTTCTATTTGGATTGTGAAACTTATTCATATTTTACACGGCACTGATATTATGATCTTCTATTTACCACGATGAACCATATTCTTTAATGTAAAATAAATTAACTTGTTCGCATAATCTAATAAAACACTAACATATACTAAAACATATACTTACTAAGAAAAATGCTACAAGTACATAATAAATGTACACAGTTTTGGTATGAAGTCAACAGTTGGCTCCATAGTGGAACAAACTTTCTATATACAACAAGTAAACTGTACCATATTTAGTATTTATTTAAGTAATCAGACAATATGGTATGGTTTACTTGTTGTAAATAGAAGGTTAGCTCCACTATGGAACCAACTGTTGGCTTCATAGCAAAACTGTAAATGTACATAGAGGTGTCCATAACACTTACATGAAGTGAGATCCACTTGATTTTTTATTTTTGGTAGGACCCACTTAATGTGAGTATTATGTACATGGATCCACTTGATTTTTTAATTTTAATAGGACCCACTTTATATGAGTGTTATGTATATCTCCGTATACAATATTATGTATTTCTCGTTGACTAAACATGATTTTCATTCGAAACGAAAATTAATTCGTAACATAAAACTACACTTTCAATTAGGCACTAACACCCCAAACTCCAACGGAAGTTAGAAATTTCAAAATAATTCACCATATGCTCACCCTGAATCGCCAACATATTCGATTAAGTACAACAAACACCTCTTAACAAGTCTCAAATCGAAAGAAGAACACCCAAATTTTTCAAATTTTTAACACAAACTCGAAAAAGTATCTCCCCACCAACAATATATATTATACCATACCACTCACGAATCATTAAAAGAATGCTCAATTTAAATATAAATAGTTGGAATTAGTATTAACAAAATTAATTGATATGGCTGTGACCTCGGCATCATTAAGTGATCCATCAAATTACCTTCACGAGGAGTCAGAGATAATTAAAGAATCCCATAATTTTCAGTGGCTTAACTGACTCTGTCTCTTTAATTAAATTCCCATGATCCCATCCCACAATTCACTCAGAAAAAAATATAAAATAATAATAATAGTAACAATCACCCAGTTTTATTTTATTTATTATTTGAAAAAAGTGGTACTATATAAATTTCAATAACGTGACGTGTTTGTTCCCTTGGACTCTCTCCTCTCCCGACTCAAGAAAGCATTAAACTACACCCTCCCCGNAATTTAGAAAACCAAAACAAAGGAAAATGTCGATGCACAGGAAAACTGACTCGGAGGAGACCAGCCTAGCGCCGTCGTCCCCAAACCGCGCAGTGTACTACGTGCAGAGCCCGTCGCGTGACTCCCACGATGGCGAGAAGACGACCAATTCCTTCCACTCGACCCCCATTCTCAGCCCCATGGCCTCCCCTGGGCGCCACTCGCGGGATTCCTCCTCCACGCGCTACTCGGGCTCCCACAAGTCCAGCAACAACGGGCGCCGCCACCACCCCCGGGCCCACAAGACGGGCAAAGGATTCGACGCGATCGAGGAGGAGGGGCTGCTAGACGAGGACGGCCGCCGCCCACACGGGCTTCCGCGCCGGTGCTACGCGCTCGCGTTCGTTGTCGGGTTTTGCGTGCTGTTCACCTTCTTTGCGCTCATACTGTGGGGAGCCAGTAGGAATCAGACACCTGTCGTCACCATGAAGGTACACGCGCCTCCTGATTTTTCAATTAATTAATTAAATTCGTTTCCGTTTTTAACGTCGTGTACTTGAATGTGTCAATTGCGAGATTCTTGCTTAAGATCTGGTTTTCCAATAAAATTAAAAATTAAATAAACTAAAATCTGATTCAGATCTTCACCCAAAATGTTAATTTTTCACATCATCTTGTTCAGATTACTTATCAAGACGGGTATCTTGTTTTACTATTTTAGGAAGATTGCTATGAAATGATCCTGCACATCTAATTACACATGTAAATATTTCATCGTAATTTTCGCTATTGTTTGGTCGTGTTTAAGATCTTGTACATCTTTTCCTAGCGTGACTTTAATATTAAAAATTTGAGAAGAACGTCAAAATTAATTAGGTGGGTGACGAATTCAAATATTTGGAAAATATATACATACAAAGTTTGACCAGAAAATGATGCTATTATATTATTCTCTGCAAACAACTAGCAAATTCCACATGGTGCTAAATTCATGTTAAAATTTAATAAATCAATAATCTCTATGTGACACGCTATCGGATATCCAACGTATGCATAAGAAATAATAAATCACATGCATTGCTTATTTTTATGTAATTTGATTCCAGAAAGTCAGAATATAGATACGACTTTTGTTAGATAAATAATACAAATCACAGCTAATGAGGCTTTCTAGCCATATCATATGCAGGGAATTGAGCCAAAACCCAGTAATGTATACTGATTTTTCAGCAAGACTTTGCTGCTGATAGTAAGAACTAGTATTCGAACTTATGCATTGCACATATATAAATACAGGATTATAAGTTATTTATATATATATATATATATATATATATATAATATTAAAATTATAAGATAGTATTAAATTATAAACATAGAGTATTATAAGTTATATTTATGTATATAAGATTAAAATTATAAATTAGATAATGATATTATGTTTTAAAATTTGATCATTAGTTGGTTAAAATCAATAAAACGTAACTATTTGATTGCATATGAATCACTATATTGATTTCGTAAAATGTAATATTTGTAATTTTGAGAGATCGTGACCAATTAATTTACTGAAAAATATTAAATTTATTTATCAATTGCTTATGCGATTTTAAGGGATTTTACTATGACATTAAAACAAATTAGTTTATTTAAAAAACAATCGCTTAATCAGATACAAAAAATATAACATTGATTTTAGAATAAATAACTTGAACAAAAAGTTTTACAATATAATTTTATTTAGTGTAAAATTTAATTATTAATTTTCATAATAACTATTATATGATACTATAAAAAATATACTTATTATTCCATTAATATATAATGTAACAGTTTTTTGCCTTAATTAACATAATCGATTTTCGGGAAGATAGGTGTCACGTAGGTATAAATTATAAGGTAAAATTTATGATGTTTGATTTAATGGATTGCCAGCAATTATATATATAGATGAGTAAATTGAGAAAATTGACTCAACTATTTTCACTTCCCCTTTTTGGTTCCTTTAAAAATAATTGACAACGAAAAATGAATAATTAACAAAGATATAATTATTTAAAATGACACATTCTATCCGCAATTTGTAAAAAAACGATAATCATTTAATCATATTTATAAAGATTAAATGTCTTTAGAAAAAATATTATCAACAACTCTATAAATAGAGAGTGACAAAAATATAATAAAGTCAAACTTCCTTCTATTTTTTTTATTTGTCATTTTGGCTTTATTGATCGTTAATCAAATAAATGTTGGTTTGGATATTTTATACATACTAGTACAACACTCGTGTATTACACGGGTGCTTGTTAAAAAATTATTCTTATATTTTATAATTTATGAAAAAAATTATTCTAAATTTTATTTACATTTTTTACGAAATATATATATTATTATATATTTTAGAATGACACTATTGTTACTTGTGCGACTTACATGTGTTATATTATAGTAATTTTTATAACTTATATCATATAACTACTTGAAATATAAATACATTAATTGATAAATAATTTTATTTTTCTAATTAATATTAAAAAAATAATTTTATTATGTCATAAAGATAAATATAATTTATTTTTCTATACATTCAATATGAATGTTAAATCGAAGCTCATCAAGAGATGATTAATTTGATATATTATATATGTAAAACTGATAAAAAATACAAAAGTTATTAACTTTTAAAATACATTTACAATTCAATGGTTATAATAAGAAATGATATTAAAAGGCAATTGATAATGTAACATGATCATAAATAATCAACATATTTATGGATAATGCGGACCTAATTATTTTTGGATTGGAAGTAAATTAAAATCTACCCAAGCCTAATAACGAATCATGTAATTTTGCCACGTAGAATCCCGAAGCATGCGAGCCTGTCACTTAGGCTCAACATATTTAGTTAATACACTACACGTTTTGGGACGAAAGTTGTGTAAGACGATGAGATTTTTCCTCTTAAAAGAACATAAAAAAGCTGAAAAGAAAGAACATAATTGTTGTTAATTTGCTCTAAATAAGGCTAATATTGGCTACAAAAAAATTTCTTAATTTGTGTTAAAGTACAGAAAGACATTTAAAAAGAATATGAGAGAGTATTACTTATTTTTCATCAATGATATCTATTGTTTTATTTAAAATAAAATTTAGTATATTGTAGATATTTGAAGAACTTACAGTATATTGGGATTGAATCAAATGGATCTACATTTTTAAAATAGAAATGCGAGATTCAATCTAAGCCATTAAATAAGGGGCAAATGTGTGACCAAGATTATTTTATTTTTTTAAATATTTTAATAGTGATTGACCTTCGGCTTTGAGTGTTGACCACTGGCATTGATGGCGTTGATCGTCTTCATTGACCACTGACGTCGACTAGCAAAGACCGATGTTGCATTTGATATAAACTAAGTAAGCATTATGCAAGAACTAAATATGCATTATATGTAAATCGAATATGCATTATTATAAATGAACTAAATGTGCAGTATGGAAGCTAACATTGTCTCTTCAACATCAGTATCGAAATTCACAATTAATATCAACTAATTATGCATAATGTATGTCAAGTTTAAACTAAGTATGCAATTGATATGCAATTAAAACTACATATGCACTAAACATGTCATTATGTATGAGCTAAATATACATTATGTATGTTTGAAGAACTTTAAATATGCAATTGATATCAACTAAGTATGCAATTATATAAGAACTAAATATGCATTATGTATGCATTATACATGAATTAAGTATGCATTATGTATTAATTAAATTTTCAGACTGGCAGTGTTACTCCCATTGGTCAAAGTTGTCGGTTGTCTGCCGTTGGTAAATGTCGATCAATTATTTTTTTAATTATATAATTAATTTGAATATACTAATTATTATTTATTATATATATTGAAAGTAAATTTTAAATTAATTGAACGGAGCCATTAATTCTACACAAATCAATGGTTAGTATTTGAACCTCACTTCCCCATTTGAAATCTTATTTTATCTGCTGCATATATTAGATTAATCTAAAGAGTGTGTTGCTTATGTAGAGTATATTATTTGATACATTCATGATCCAAGCTGGCTCAGATGGTTCCGGCGTGGCTACTGAGATGGTGAATTTAAATTCGACGGTCAAAATGATTTTTCGCAATAGAGGTACATTTTTTGGAGTCCATGTAACATCCACACCGTTGAATCTTGCCTACTCCGAACTCACGATAGCCAGTGGAACTGTAAGTAATTAATATACGATTCATTAATGTTTTTTCTTTTCTAATTTAATAGATTTTTTCTTTTCGGTTTATTATTATTATTATTATTATTATTATTATTATTATTATTATTATTATTAATGGTATTTCATTTTACGAACCTCATTCTTTTGTGATTGTTGATTTCTTCCAAAACTTATTGCTCCATTCCTGGGCTTTGACGCAAATTATTCCATAACGGATATGAAAGGAAGACTTATTTAATTCCCACTCTTTTTATATTTATGTGAAAAAAATGATTTTTCTTTTATTATTTATTATTATTGCAGATAAGAAAATTTTATCAATCAAGAAGCAGCCATAAAACGGTTACAGTGATGTTGAGAGGCAGCAACATTCCGTTATACGGTGGTGGAGCCGACTTGAGCAGTCTAAACGGGAAGCCGGTGGCCCCAGTGCCCTTGACTCTTAATTTCACGGTTCGGGCCAGGGCTTATATATTGGGCCAATTGGTTAAGCCCAAATTTTACAAAAGAGTCCAGTGCGCCTTAATTGTGGACCCAAAGAAAATGAATGCTGCTATACCATTGAAGAACTCGTGCACCTACAATTAAATTGTTCTTTCAGCAGATAGAGATTGGAGAATTGAACTGTTCTTTGTACGTAATATTTTGTTGATTACAATCAGTTGCTTCTTGAGGAATTTACATCCCATACTAGTCATTATTCTTTATATTACAAATATACATCTAATATATATTTATTTGTAAATCTATCAAAATTATCATAATTATTTACACATATACCATCTTTTTAGTTTTGTTAAGTATATATTTTAAATATGGTAAATGAAGGATTTGATGGGATTTTTGTTTCTTTGTCCTCTCATCCCTCTCTCTCTTCTCGCTGGAAATCTGCTCTCGGCCTCTCCCGTTCACGCCTGCTTCAATTGGACTAAAAAGAAAAGGGCTGCTCGTCAGCCGCTTGGATCTTCTTCCGCCGTCGAGAGGTTTCTCTTCATATTCCCCCTTCACCTCTTTTTTCACCAGCATTTCACACTTCACAGTACAAAAAAGACCAAACCCTTTCGCATAACTGTCTCTCCTCGATCGACGCATTCGAAAATACAAATTGAAAAAAAAAATTGAGCCTAATGGGGGAAGAGCAGATCGATCAAATTAATGGAGAAAAAGTTGTCGGGTTTGAGCTTTTCGTCCCTTTTCTTCAAGAGACTGAGTGCGAAGGGCGGCGGCGGAGGCCCCGGCGGCGCAAGGCCATGGAAATTGAAGAGCTCGGCCGACATGCGGTGGAAGAAGCGGTTCAATTTGCACTTCTGATTCGTCGATGGGGTACTCTTCAAGATCGTCTTGGCTTTTCGAGGCCGTCGTGTTAGTCTCCACGCTCTTCGCCTTCTTCCTTTTCTGCTGCTGCCATTTCTAATATATATTTTTAATTTATTTTTTTTGATATGTTTTTTTAATTAATTAGTTTATGGTCAGTATATGTATAGTATATGACCAGTATATGTCAATCTTAGGGATATGTACAATTATTGTACATCTTAGTTTATGTTTTGTGTATTTGTACATGTACAAATTAGTTTTTGAAGGATGTTTGTTTTTTTAGTTTTTAATGTTTATTCATAGTTTATGTTTGGTATATTATAAGATTTATATTTGTTGAAAACGAAATTGACAAATGAAAAATTTGGTATATTAGAAGATTATTGTAACATTTTACTGAATATAAGTAACTTGTTATAATGTGTTTGTAAACTATATATATACTTTTTATGTTTTTTTTTTATGGATTTGTTGTGTATATGTATGGTTTATTTTCTTATGAAAGACATGTTTTTCATTGTAACATATACTGAATATATACTAACATATACTATATGTAGCTCGTATACACAGTATTTTTTCATTATATGTTTGAGTATGAAAACTTATATGTTTCGGGTATGAAAATTTTGTACATGATTCATATATTACCATCAGATACGAAAATCTACACGTTGCATGATTTATATGTTAGCATCAGTACATGTTTTGGGTATATGTTACGCGTATATACAGTATATATCAAAGTTATACAACATACATATACATAAAATATACACTCGAGATTCTAGTAATTCAAGCCAGCGATAGATCGGGACACACATATACATAAAATATACTTTAAAAACACTCAAATTTCAATCGTTTCTCAAAATCGATTTTAGAACCCATATATACATAAAATATACCTAAGATATACACTCGAGATCAAGTATTTAATTGCTTTATTAATTTGGAAAAGATAAAATGAAAAGTAAAAAGAATAATAACAACGGAGTATTCGGGCTCGGGGAATCATTCGAAAATACAAATTGAAAAAAAAAATTGAGCCCAATGGGGGAAGAGCAGATCGTTCAAATGGAGAAAAAGTTGTTGGGTTTGAGCTTTTTGTCCTTTTTGCTCTTCGCCTGTCTGAAAGCTGCATTTTTGCTCCAATTGGATCTAGGTCTGCAGATTGAGCCGTCGATTGATCCTGCCTGATGGAGGATTTGGGCGGCTGACTCGAGATTTCGGGCTCGGGGCCCATGGAAAATCCAATCCGACGAGGTTCGCGCCCTCCGATCGTCGATCCATTGACGATCCGTTGGTCGGCGATCCGAATTTCACGGCAAGCTCGAAGAATCCCGATAGAAGCAACAAGCACTCGAGTTGGGGTTTCTAGTGATCGTAGATCGTCGGCGCGCACGTCCATCTCGTCGCCGGAAAATTGGCGACTCTACTTCTTGTCGAGGAATGTGACAGAATTTTGGAAACTTTCTGAGGGATTTTTTCCGGAAAGGAACGGCTTGCTGCGTGAATCTTGGGTCTTTATGGATTTGTTACTATCAAATATGGAATGGATATATGTAACTTATTTTAGGCAGTAATGTAATTAATTATTGTCTATTAGGTATATACACAATTAATTATGTATGAATGATAATTTTGTAATAGTTTAAAAATCATGTAGGATAACTGAAAATTTCCCTTGCTTCTTTGTGTCTCATAATGAAATATATGTTGGAAATGCTGGAGGGCCTTTTTGTAAAAATGGGCCAAGGAAAGGCCGTAGAAGCTGAAATTGGGCTTGCTATGTTGCAGAGGAAGGTGTTCTAGTTGATAGATACACTATGGTAAAGTTTCATTTGTGATGACACTGAGTCAAATAATCAATCCATTTTTTCAGACCGGAGATGAATATATAATAGAATCTGACGGTTATCTTATAGACAATGTTATTGCCGAAAAACTAAAGAAGTTTCTAAAATTCATTGTGTTAAAAAACTGGGTGTCAAATTACACGGGAATCCTACGAACTGATACGTATTTTTTCAGTTCTTTAAAATAATCTAAAAATAGAAAATTACAATCGAACTGAAAAATAAATTACAACTAAAAAACAAAACGGAAAGATTTTAGCCGAGGCGAGTAAAACTCTTTCCGCAAGAAGAATACGTCCCGTGTGGCAGCTAACGGTTCAGGCGTAACTTCCCCAAAGATACAACGACAAACGTCTCTAAATCTGTAGCACACTAGATTTACGAGCTCCGGCGAACTAGAATGGAATCGAGAATTAAGCACTTAAAAATAGGAATAAATATATCTCTCTGATAAATTTTCTCTATTTTTATCACTAATATTTTTATCCCTCAAATATTATTTTTGGACTGAATATTTTTCTATCTCTCTTTCTTTTCTTTCTCCCTTTCTTTCTATCTATTCTTTTTCTTCCGTGTTTTTCCTTTATGTTGTGCATTTTCTCTTCTGATGAAGAGTTCTATTTATAGGGAGAGATTGGCACAAGTTGACCAATTTGATAACCTTCAGTGCAATTTCCTCCTTCCCCATAATTGATTTACTAATATATCTTACATGTGGGTTAGTGGAGCGGCGCAACATTTGTCCAATTTGGACTAACAATTTTTTTTATTTTTTATTTATTTTTTTAATAATCCAAGCAAGTGGGGCGGCGCCTACTTTCTTTAGCACTTTCATACCAACAATCCCCCACAAAAGTGCAAATTAAATGTATAAAGAATACTGTGCTTAATCTTCACAAAACTCTATTGTATCAAAGAAGGTAGCTTTTAGCTTTGAACCTTTCATAGTAAACATCATCGGATGCACTGACGGCCTAGTGGACATAATCGTTGAACTATTCCTCCATAGTGTACACCGAGACAATGACATTCACACAATAGAGTCTTAACTCCATTCCGTTCTATCGTTGTGTCCGTTTTGGCCATGGATATCACTTTGGATTGATAAGTGTTTACATTTAAAGTGGCCCACACTTCACACTTATATAGGCGACCTCCCTATCATGAGCTCATATATTACCCCACCTTTACAAGGTTAGGGATTCATTAAAAGTCCACATGACTTACCCTCACCACAATCAACAGGTCATCTGGCACCTGGAGTGCTCTAGGAAATGGCTTTGGACATTCATATGTTCCAAGTGCTCAACTGAATTTTTATAGCTTAGTTTTCCCTTTGAACCACGTTCGTGGGATCTCCACTTAGCATAGTAGGGTTACCACTATGATCATTCTTTACATTGTTGATTTTTAAACCCATTCCCTCTACCAAAACTCTCAAGTCTAGACATATTCGTCATAGACATATCCGATGTAATCTTTCTATATTTTAGGAACAGTATTTTGGGTTATATATGCATTGCATAAATATGTAGCGATTTTCCTTTTTTTTTTTTCCAGAATGAAACAGTAATTTAATTCCATAATAAGGAGAGGGCGTTGGAAAAGATTTGATAACGTACTTAGGCATTAATTAATCTAATTAAATATGTTTGATTTAGGTAGATAGACAATTATTTTAGTTACTATAGTAGAGTTGCTAATATTTAAAAATCTTGTAGGAGAGATAAAAATCCCCCGAAATGAAACTTTAGAGCTAAATATTTAGGTATTAATAGTATTCTTCAACCAATATTCTTTAGCCCATAATCAAATTAGTCATAATAGGTTAAATGAAGTTGAACTTTATGTGAAAAAATTACGCTGAATTATTATAGTTTATGAAAGCAAGTTTTTTATTCATGCTCATCAGATATCCGTCAATCTTAGGGCTAAATATTTTAGGTATTACTTGTACTCTTCAACCAATATTCTTTAGCCCATAATCAAATTAAATTAATTATAATAAGTTAAATAAAGTTGAACTTCAATAGCATGCGAAACAATTACGCTGAATTATTATAGTTTATGAAAGCAAGTTTTTAATTCAATTCAGATATCCATCAATCTTCTGGCTCGTTCTCTCTATATAAAAATATGTTTATTTTTATTTTTTGATTAATCATATTTAAAATTACAACGTGTATCTGGTAATGACGGAAACTTTTAATAGCCAAAACATTACATATTAAGTTCATGTATAGTTATATACAACTTGATGTGGTCTCGCACCTCGAATCGACCTTCCACTGATCCTTAACCGCTTGCTCCCCGGAGACCTGCAAACACCTCCCGGCATTATACCTCCGACGCTCAAGTTAGTAAAGGATTATAAAAAGTTGTATGTAATTGTATGTAGTGTTTAGGGTTTAGAGTGTGATTAACATTTATCTTCTTCCCCAATTAACCTATTTATATGGAATTATTAGTTTCCTCAGTACGCTTTGTTCTTCCTCCATTCGGATCAGTTATTCCTTCTTAATCCTAGCTCTACATGTGTCCCTTGTGGACCACCTTTCGCAACTGCCTCCATAGTTCGGCCCTTTACTTGTAGCGTACCACCATAGGTCAGCCTTTCCTCAAAAGACTCCGCTGTTATACTACCCCGAGTTCTAACTGCGACAAGCTGTTACTTGGACAAGCTCTTCCCGTACCAAGCTACTACCGTGCTGAGCTACTACTGTGTCGAGCTCTTACCGTGCCGAGCTACTATTGTGACGAGCTACTATTGTGTCGAGCTATGTTTATTGTGTTTCTGTGCTTATTTTAGTGTGTTTTATGTGCTTTAGTTTAGTCTTTTTAGGTTCGTTTCAGTGTCGACCGGTCCATTTTATTGTATTCCGTGTGTTTTATGTTTTTCTTTATTCTTTATATTTTTTTTGGCGTGCTTTTCCGTTCTCTTTGGTGTATTTTCAGGTTCATTCCGAGGATCATGAGAAGAGTTGAACCGAGTCCCCAGAGACGAGATTTTCAAAGTATTCCGAGTCATTTTCGAGAAGTTTCGAACCATCGAGCTATTTCCATTCCGAGTCTTTTGAGCCGTGTCGATCAAAAGCCCCAAAGTTGGCTGCGCCTCGCGGATGTTCACTGTCCAGGGCCCCCATACTCGCGAGATCGAGAATGCCACCATCCGCCGTCCACGGGCGCGGAAACGTCCGCGAGTTCGAGAGTGCCACCATCCGCCCGTCCGCGCAACGAAAGTTTCCGCGCTGTCGGGAGTATCGCTGCCCCTCAAGCCCGTGCCCGCGAATCTGACCACGACATCGGGAGTGTCCCTCTTCCTCGCACTACACCGAGCCTTCCTCTTGCCGACCCCGCGCCATCAGTGCCCCGCGACCAGCCGATATGCCTGCGAGCTCGGGAGTGTTTCTTAGTAAATGTGCGTGAGATTAGTGTGTGTTTTGAGCTGGACTATAAATACATTTTGATCCTTTGTATTTGGATCACCTACATTTCATTTGTCACTTTTCCACTTTAGGAATTAAGCATTTCTTTTTAGTTTTCTCTCTTCTCTCTCTTGGGAGCTCTATGACATCATTTTCTAGCGAGTTTTCCGGCGACTCTTATTTTGTTCAAGTTCCGAGATTTTGACTCCGATTTTCGTCTAGCACGCAATAGAAGATTGGGTATTTACTTATAAAGCTCCTTACTTCGGTTTTTGCCTCGTTTTTACTTATGATAATTATCAAGGTGAATTTGAGTGTTTGTTGGATGATGGGTGGGAAGTTTGGACTTGATCATTGTTCTTGCTTGTTTTAGTAGGGACTAATTACTTGTCTATCTAGATTAAGGGATAGGACGCTATTTAGAGCTTAATCACTTAGGTTAGAAGGTTAGGGTTAGTGACCTAGTGCTTAGAACTTGCATATTGTTCGTCGTTGCATTCATTTGGTTTCGATGACATAGAGACTCCGGTAGTGTTAATTGTTTTATCCTCTAGTTTACTTGTTGCTTTCAATTCCGAGCATCGATTAGCATTAATCCACTCTCCAACCCAATGGTTAGCATGTTTAGCTTTTATTTTCTCATTTTGTGTGATTTGGACAATTGAGGGGTGAACGAAGCTCCGAACCGTCTTCCTTTGAGAACGACTCGAGGTTGGCTAGCTCAGTTACCAATTACCCACAAAATACTACAAAACAAGCTACTACTGTACCGAGCTACTAATACTCTCAAGCCTTGCTACCAGCCTAGCTACTATTAAGCCGAGCTACTACCAGCCCAACTACTATTAAGTCGAGCTACTCGCTGTCAAGCCTTGCTACCAGCCTAGCTACTATTTGTTGGAATCTGTGAGGATCTCGTTATGTACAAGTCACGAATTCAATAGCAAACGTAAACCCATGCGCAACGGACCTAAAGGTTTGACGTAGAGAACTTACGGCTTAAAATTTATGTAGATCTGGTTGACCACAAACGGTTGACCGCAATTGATTAACCACAAATCACGTCTTGGGTTGCACGAACAAGATCAGTTCAAAATCGGATCAAACGGATGCAAACAGATCAAAATGAAACTTGCAACCTGGGAGCTTCCGGCGGCGCGTGAGGGCACGTGCAGTGTCCGATGACGGAGATCTCAGCAGCGATGGAAAGCTCTCGTCAAGTCGGTCGTCTGGGTATGCTGTGCTTCTCAATCGGACTTCCGGTTAGTTCTGTAGAATAAAATATATTTCGTCTCGCTTTACCTACAGATCTTCTACTGCATTACTCAATATACCCTTCTTCAACTTGTACCAGTGAAGTAATAAGAAGAAGATAAAGCTCGAATGAGATCTAGAGAGAGAGAGGCGTGGAATGTTTCATGTTAGAATAAGAATTCTCTTCTCTTCTCATGAGCTTAATGATGTATATATAGAGCTACAGTAGGGACCCTTAGAAAATTAGGAAAATGGCTGCTTAATTAATTAGACTAACTGTGGGCGAAGCCCACTCCTCTAATTAATAAAATAATATTAATGGGCCACCAACATTGTATTATTGCACTCCATTTTCCTAGCCCAAATTACATTTTAGACTCCAATAATAATTACTCGATTTACCTCCCCACGTTTAAGATATAATATCCATTAATTAATTCGATTACTGACAATCAAGAATTACTTAATTTTTTATTATTTCACCGAAGCTAGCGCTTGTTCATCACATTCTTATTATGCCGGAACTTAATCCACCTGCAGGGTTTAGCATAACAATCCTTCATGAACTCACTCCGGGGACATCATTAAACAAACGCACATGGTGACCGTAAATATCCTAACAGCACATCCTATATATAATAATATTACCCAAAACAGTAGGAATATTAATCCAGCAAACTGAACCTCGCCCATGTGAATCAAAGTAATATATATTATATATATATGCATGTTTAATATCTTACGAGTTAAGAGAATGCGGTAATTAACCGAGGTCTAGTTCATTTACGACGATCAGTATAAAATGAACTTCTCATCTATGGGATCCTGTTCAATACATAAATGTACTAGTGCAACTAATCAGTCAAGACAAACTGTACAGTTGACACTACAACCGTTCGGATGGGGTGTTCATTTCCATCTAGGTTGTGAACAACTATTCTTGTTCGCAAGTGACTGATAGAGTGATCTTCGGTTCGCCCGATGACGACCCACCCAATCTAAGTCCAGAACAACAGAACGTAGAACTTGTTTAATCTAACACGATTCTCACTCATAAAGAGCAAATGTGTAATAACATGCAAAGCTAAGCTTTCAGTATATATAACTAACAATATTAAGTCGAGCTACTTCCGCTCCCATCATCTTAGCTACTCCCGGTTCTTGGGCCGAGCTTACTTCTGCCCGGTGCATCGAGCTACTCCTATGTGCTATTCTACCCC
>BKCP01000002.1:336874-376293 GCA_008636005.1 Striga asiatica
GTAAGGGTGTCATTGAACTCTAAAAGGTACAATATAAATTATGAAACTGAATGTGAATCGTAAACTTAAAGCAAAAATTACAATAATTAAAGCAAGACATGCTCCTCATAAATGCTCTTTATTCTTCACTATACTTGTTATGAAGCCCAGACTTTTTCATCAAGTAATTGCTGTTATAGGTGCTTTTATTGAGTTCCCGTTTATGTTTCTCTCCCAAAGGTATTAACATATAGCTTCAATAAAATATCGCTCGATAAAGCATAAAATTCTGTTTGAGACAATTTTTAAGAAAAACATTCAAAAAAATCTCCTAAAACAAGTTTAAATTGGGAGATCAATTTTTAAGAAAAACATTCAAAATAAGTTTTTTCAAAGTCAAAACTGTTCTACACACATCCTTAATTATTTTATAGAATATTTATTATGAAAAACTAACAAATTATTATTTTGTCATCAATAAAACAATCACCTAAAACATTATTACAAAAATTTACATTATGTATATCTATCATTATATAAAAAGAATAACCCTTTTTACAAATTTAGAAATCTTTTCCCGCCAAAATCATTAAATATATCTTACATATAGTAATTATTGGACAAATCTGAATAGGCAAAAAAAATCGGCTCATTAATTGTGTAAAGATTTGTTTCTCTATTTTTTTTGTTTTTTAGTTTATCAAAACTGTTTTTGACAATAAATATTTATTTTTCTTTTTCCTATTTTTAGTATAAATTTACACGAGCTTATCTCTTATGTTACAAAATCTCATTGCATACGCCTCATGTGTTTAAAAAATCTCATTCCTTATCTATACAGATTTAAAAAAATAAAATAAAATAGAACCCAATTCATAATTACTACTAGAAATCCATTATCTTTAAAAAGAAAAAATAAAATAAAATAGAAACCAATTCATAATTACTACTAGAAATCCATTATCTGCTTTAAGAAGCTAATTTCCATCGATCTAATTACTACTATTTTTACAAATATTATAAGCTAACCATACAAAAAAGTATAATAATAATTTTGAAATGGTGCGTAATCAAATTTTTTTATATTCTCTTATACAAAATAATTTTACATTGTTTGACCCCGAATCTTTAATTTATGATTATTAAGTATTGTTTATCCTCCTCTTTAATTTATAATTATTTTTTTTTCTTCCTCTTTTTAAATAGGATCAATAGTAGTTTCCACTTCCGCCATTGAGTGACTCAAACTCGAGGTCTATTCAAATATTGTTAATTTAATATTGTTTTCGTGCATCGCACGGGGTACACACTAGTTTCTTAAAAAAATAAACAAAACAATTCATCGATTTTGTGAAATATTAGTTTGACAAGTATTCAACAAACATAATATTCTTGATGATTGTCTTGCTACACAAACAAAACAAATTAAAATGGAAGTTTTTCTATTCTTACTCTTGCAATTAATTAGTTCCTATGTATTGTTATTAATTACTATATAGTAAATATTAGTTAGTATTATCTTAGCTATATTCTCTTACCATAACTAAGCAACATGCATTAATGAATTACTACCATGAGTTTTATTGTTCTTTAGATAAAAAGAAGCATGACTTATTTAAAAAAGGATACTGATCAACTATATGAATATCTCGCATACATAAGGAGAAGATCTTTACTAAGATTCGAAGGTCAATAAAATAAGAAACCTTGCGGCTGCACGATTATTGAATGAAGATTTTGTGGATTTCCAAACAACGAAGCAGTCTAGTCCGAAAGGAAATTGACTCCATATGAAAAGACGTCGAATACATAGAAGGATGAAGACGTCTCACCTACTTGAATTGTATATATGATGTCAAGAAGACTCAGAGAAAAATTGTTGTAATTACGATTTATACTAACTTCATTGTTCAAGATTGTCGGAATATACTGTAGAAGCTCGACTTTGTGATTACTCCTAATTCCATTTTGAATGAGACCAGGGGCGGATGTACATAAAGGCCCGTAGGAGCACGGCCCCTGTATAATTTTTTTTATATAGTATATATTATTATATTAATATATAAAAATACATGTTATTAATTATTATGCAAAGTTATTTCAATATAAAAAAAATAAAAAAGAAATTTTTAGAATTATTTAAGCTTCAATACTATGTTATTTTTTAAGTTGTGAATTTATGTTTATGCTATACTCAACTTCTTGTATTTTTCTTTTTCCCTCCCAAAATACATAAAAAAAAAACAAACAAATATTGTACATAAATGTATATACTATAGGGATTGGATCAAATGTGTGGCTCTATTTTTAAAATGAGAATGTGAAATTCAACCCTAGCTATTAAATTAGAAAAAAAAGTATCTGGTCAAGATTTAATATTTTTATTTTTTTAATTGGTTAAATATTGATTTGACCGTTGACCGTAGTTTGTGCCCCCGTTGTCCTTAAAGTCTGCGTTCGCCCCTGAATGAGACGCGTGTTTTTAGTCAAGTTGATGTTCGTAGTTTATTTATTTATACGAACATAGTTCTTTTATTTTACATTGTAGATAATGTGGTTCGATGTATCGAACAGAAAGATCATATTATCGGTGCCTTGTAAAATGTTCATGGTCTAGACAGAATTGAACTAGCTGTCGTGAAAGGTTTTAGTGTGATTTTGAGTTAGTTGATCTTTTACTAATGAATTACACTGCTACATCTCGTATGTATTGAACAGACCTACAAGAGGATAAGATTATTTTATACTGACCAAGTAAATAATCTAGACCTCAGTAATTGTTGCGTTCTCTTAACCCGTTAGACAATAAACAGGCATATGTATTTAGCACTTACTTATTTGATTTACCAAGGGTGATACCTATTCTGTTAGGCTGACATACTCGGTATTTTGGTAAGTGATGTTGTTTGCATGATATGTCGTTCAGATTGTTTACGGTCACTGTGTCCCGCTCTGCCAAGTTAAGACATCCCCGAAATGAGTTCAAGAAGTATTATTATGTTAAATCTGGGCAGTGGATTAATTTGCGACATAATAATAAAGAATTGAACGGTACTATTTTCATTTCAAGAAATTGAATAGTTATATTATCAGTAATTAAATTAATAAATGGATGTTATATCTTAAAAATTGGGAGGTAAAATTGAGCAATTAGACAGGAGACGAATTAATTGTAATTCAGAGGTAAATGGGGAGTAAAATAATATTACTATAGTGAAATATTTTATTATTTAATTAAATAAGGAATAAAGACATGAAGTCTTCTAGAAGATCAACAAGTTGAAAGACTTAAGGATGTCTAGAATGTTACTAATTTGGAAGACATGAAGTTTTCTATTCTTATTTGGAAAAACCCATATTTAGCACCTCCTTAGGATCCTTATTGTAGCCTAGAAATACACCAATTCCCCTACCCTCAAGATACATTATTCCTCACGCCTAGATCTTATTTCACACGCATAAAATCAAATTCTCACATCAAAACACGTTAGAAATAAGAGTTCTCTTTGGAGAATTCAAATAAAACCGAGAGGTCTTAGGAGAACAAATTCGACAGACTTTGGGAGTTCAGTTTAATCGCTCTACCAAGATTAATCGGAGATGGTGTAAAGGTCATACAATAGAAGATTTAAGGTTATTTGTTCGTATCCTGACGAATATATATATATATATATATACACATGCATCTCGTTGAATATATACAATCCCGCAATACCTCAGATGGGAACAAAAATTGGAGAGGACGACCACCGGAAGAAGGCCTATCCACCGACGTGCACAGGACCACCAGCCGCAACGTATGCGCCGGTGCTAGAGCCCCACGCGCTGCCAAAGCAACGGCCGCGCACGGCCACGTCCAGCTCGCGTAGTCAAACTCGTGTAGACCCAGGAGAACCCGTGTTCTTCGCGCACCTCCCGAAGTGCCCCAGGGCGACTCGCGTGCTTCTTGTTTGCAACCCGAGCAAGACCCGCTACTTCCTCGCACGACCCGTAGTGCGCCTCTGCGCTTCATGCAAGATCCTTGGCAAAACTCAGCTCCTGCACGGAAGTTTCTCGTGCAACCAGTGTCTCTCGCTCGATCTCCCTTGATGACAGCAGTGCACGTGCAACGATTGCTTCAGCGAGTGATTTCTTGGCACCAACGCACCAGACTCGTGCTGCCTGGGCATCAACGCACCTGTCCGCACTATACCAGATCTAGCTCAGTTCACCCTGGTCCAAACCAGTCCAAAAGCATCCCAAAAGTCCCGAAGAGTCTCGGACAATTCAACCAAGTCACAGAGGTTGGGGACGATCCGACGAGCACGACGAGCAACCAGAGGTGTGAGACGCGAGAGACTGTCGAGGTCCGGCAATGACGAGGCCTAGTCCGGCAGCCAACGGACTATGAGGTTCAGACGATCTCCAACAACAGAAATCAGAAACGTCTCAGAGTCAGAAAAAATTTAAACCGTAACTCATAATCCTAACTATAGATTTTGTTGTGTTCTAATTTATTTTTAATAGATTCGAATGTTCACATGGACGACTTTCCTCATAGAACCCAACAATGATAGTCTCTGAGAGTTCGCGAGAGTTGTTTTATATTTTCATAGTTTAGATATTTAATAATTCAGTTTTGTGTTCTTATATCACTAAAGAGTTGAATTCATTTTGTTCTGGTAACTTTTAGGTACTTAGAGATTAAGTACTTTATAAGCTTCAAGGGATGCCAAATGGCTTTTTTAGTCCATGTTGTGGCCATGAAAGTACTTAGTAAATTCGGGTATAATTGTGGTAGGTTTAGGAGAGAGTCTTATACTTGTAATTTCAAACTATACATCATGCGTGTGATCGATTTGCTAAAAGAGCTTTGAGGAGTAGTGGGATGCACCCCGAAGGCTAATTTGTTTAAATAGTCGCCTCCACTTTTAATTTTTGAGTTCTAATACATTTGCGTACTCTACATACTCCCCCACAAACTTTCAATTTGTATTAGAGTAGTGCTCCTATTCTAATCACAAGATAAATATCTAAGGTCCTTTGGGTGGCATTATGAACCACGGTGCAATATCAATCTCAAGCCCTCCGTATCTTGATGGATCGAACTACTTGTACTAGAAGTTCATGATTATTTTCTAAAGGTCCTTGGGTATCGGGACTTGGTAGATTGTTGAGATTGGTTAGATTGTGCCTATAATGGAGAATTCGCCCCCCGAGAAGAAGGAATCTACGTCGTCCATGTCCACTGATGCATCCACATATCCGAAGGTCGAAAACCCATGAGACTATGGATCAACAACGAAAAGCTTGGGGAAGAAGAAAATTTTCATGCACTTTATGTTGTCATGTCGGAGGTCGACCCAATGTGTCATATGATGATCATACATGCACGGAAAATTTTCGAACTAAAATTCAACGGTACCATTGCCATGAAGTCTTTCAAACTTCCAAGGATCACCACTGAGGTGGATGAAATTTGTGTGAAGAAAGATGGAACCATTGATATGTACTAAACTCATTCTTGTGACCTTGTAAACCCAGGAACTATGCTTGGTGAAGAGATTTTTGAGGCAAGACAAGTGCAAAAACTCATGTGAACTCTCTCTAAGACGTTTTATAAAAATATAACTGCACTTGAGAGTTTTATGAGAATTCAACCTCTGGCATTGATGACTTACTTGGAGACCTTTGTACATTTGAAATTAACTATGGGTATAGTGATTAGCAAAGGTGTGATGCTGAAGACCAATGTTCCTACACACGGTAAAGATTAAAAGAATTCTAATGATGAGCCTCTAGATGTTGAAGGAATATGCAAGAAGCATTCTGCTCTAACACGTAATTTCACTCGAATGAAAAAAAAATCTTAAAAAGAAGTTACAATGAAAGATACCAGTTGACTTCGGGAAGAAAAACAATCAACAATCTGCTGATCGATTTTCCAACTCACGATCTTGAAAAACTCAATAAGAATCAAAATATCGAAAAAGACCAATTTCTTAGTGCAAAGGGTTTGGACACTTCCAGGTTGACTGTCCAAAATTTAAGAGACAGAACATAACTTATCAAGTCACCTGGGATGATGATGACGACGATGATACATAACAAAATGAGTTCTGAGCAATCCCACAACTTTGCTAAATGTCCCCTCAATAATTTCGCATGCTACACCTCATTTGTCCACCTCACGGATATGATTCAAGTATGGATTCTTAAATATGTCCTCAAAGTGACTCTAATGAAAGCTCATATCAGTTTTTAGATCCTGCTGAGGAAACTCTTTCCATGCACAAGTTTGAAATTAAGAAGTGCATCAAGGCTACAAAGATTATTAAATATCGTGCTCAAATCAAGAAGATGAAGGTGGTCGAACAACGATCTGAAGGCTGCTATGTGGAGAAAATTGCATACTTGAAGGACGAGTTCCAAAACACTCGAGTGATAAACGGCGAACTCAATGACACACTGACAATACGTGACCTCTATACCAGCAGACAAGAGCGTGATCTCAATTATTGTCTAGCTAAGCTTGGTTTGGTAGATCATACGGGCAAGTTGTCTAAGCAAGTATGTGACGAGGAAGATTTTTCATTGAATCTTTACGCATTTTTCCTTACACAATGATATAGATAAGAAGAATTTTGAGATAGTGGTCTTCAAGAATGAACTTAGTCATTTCATGTGAGAACATGTGACTCTGCGAGATCATTGTACCAATATTGAAAAATGACTAAGTAAGAACGAAGAGGGGATCAATATGATCAACAAGACAATGGTTTTTTTCATTGAAGTTTAGAACTTGAGCAAACAATTGAGTTCTAAAGGTTTGTAACAATACTTAGTCTTCCAAGATGAAAGCTACAATGGTAAGAAATACATTCTTGTATGTGTGAATGACTTTTCTTGGTACACGGGTTGATTTTCTGAGAGAAAAATCTAATGCACTTGATCTAGTTCAAAAAAGTTGTACTTAAACTTTAAAGTGAGAAAACATTTGGTGTAACTTATATTTGGAGTGATCACATGAAGGAATTTGAAAATATCGACTTTGATAATTTTTGCGATTCTCAGGGCATATCTCATCAATTTTTACTCCTATAACTCCGCAACAAAACGGTAATGTCGAAAGGAAGAATAGAACTTTGCAAGAGATGGCTAGAGTCATGCTTGTATCTTAGCGAATGCACTTGGGTGGTGGTCTAAGGCCATTAACAAAGCGTGTTATCACCAAATGTGTTTTTTGTCAGAAAGGTACGAACTTGACTTTTGGGTTCTATGAAGAACTGTTGGGGTACAGTGAAGAACGTCGAAATCGTGTTATCACCTAGCTTGTCGTTTTGGCTTTACCACCGGAGCCCTCGGAAGTGCATAGAGTTTCCACGTCCAGATGTTGAGAAAGAATGTACTCGATCCCAAGCACGTGGTGACTATCATTGAGTAGCATGCCGGGCAGAACCTGACGTATGAGGAGGTGCCTACGACCATTTTAGACCGGAATGTACATCAGTTGAAGAACCAAGAGGTAGCTCGCGGCAGAGTCTAGTGGAGTCACCATAGCAAGGGTGATACTACTTGGAAAAGCGAGGAAGAACTTCGTTCGAAGTACCCGAGTTTTGTTTGTCTAAGCATTGTTTTTTTTTTCGAGGACATAAATCGTTTTAGGAGAGTAGGTTGTAGCGCCTCGTTCCTTTATTAAATGCATAACTCGTTTTGCATTCATTTAAGTCCAATACATATTTTAATCTAGGAATTTAATTCTAAAAATTACTTAACCATAATGTATCATCATTAATATTTTTTTAAATAATTAATTTAGCCAAATTAAATCATTAAAGCTAATTAACCAAAAAATAAATTTAAGTAGATGCTCTCATCTTAAATTTTTTAAATTAAATTAAGTGACCTAATATATATTAATTAACGTAAATAAATTATCTAACCTACCTAATTAAACTAAGTACTTAAATAACCCTGAGTGAACTCGGCCAACTCATGAAGCAAGCAAGTCCTTCTTGGCCATCCTCCACCTCATTTCAATGTGTCAGTTTTTGTTTTATCAATTGTCTCAATAAAATATGTAAATTAAAAATCAATTATATTTCTCTATAATGTTTACTACTTCATTAACTCACGTATTTATTATTTGACTATTTTTACCACATTAAGTATTACTTATATCGCACCATTTTATACAACACAAATTATTAATTACTTCATTACTTCATTTAGTATTTTTTCCTCAAACAATTTTTTGGCCAAGGAGCACACTTTTTCCCGTTTATTAATTTATCATTTTATGTAATCTATCTTCTTGCCTAACTTGGAGTGGGACCAAAACACAATTCAAAGTCAGACCCTTTTCTGAAAAATCGTGGAACGCCCGCCAACTCCTCTATTTTAGCAATTGCACGCGTGGAATCCACTGCAGATGTTTCCGGACTTAATTAACTGTTACCGTGTAATCTATTTATTCCGGACTTAAGTAACTGTTACAGTGTAATCTATGCATATATTGTAGACAATTTTTTTTTATAATAAAATTCTTTTTTTTTTTNATATTTTCAGCTACAATAATGGTTGGACCCATACTTTTGCCTCAATATTATTACAATAGATAAATAATAATAATAATAATAATAATAATAATAACAACAACTTTCAGTCAATTTGTTGTCCACGATATCTCCAAATTATAAAAACTATTTTATTTATTACAATTATGGCATAAATGCAGTGATTCTTTTGTTAGTTATGCAATTTATATTTATATTATTCAATTTTATTCAATTTTAAAATTTAAAATAATAATATATTCATTATTTAACATATAACTATGAATATTAATATTATATACATCTATTTATTTTCAGTTGTGAATGTGACTACGTGTATGTTAGTACTACCTTGTAAGATGCAATATGAAATTAAATTGGAATGAAATATAAATGGTATTATAGTCAAGTTTATCTTCCAATATATGAAATTAAATTGGAATGAAATATAAATGTTATTATACTCAAGTTTATCTTCTAACACTGTTCACCGCTCAAAGCAAGTCAAAGTATACATCGTTTCTTTCTTAATTATAAGAGAATCTTCAATGCAACAACTTTGAACAACAATGATTTTTAACACATGTCAATTAACGATTATAATTTAATCTACATAAGAATAATGTTAAAATGCTAAAAATTTGAATCAAATTACTGTCTTCAATGCACCAATTAAGAAAATTATTTGTATAGGTAGACTAATTATAAAAATTTATTGAGACAAGACAAAAAAAAAAAATCAAATATAAAGTGAATTGACGAGTCATCATGCTTAAATGTTAGATATTCGAACGTGATCTCAATAAATGACAACCACTCCTCGTGAAAGAGTTAATAACAAGATACCTAAATATTAAATTACAAACACATTTTTCAAAAATTAATAATGCAGATGATTTGTTATAATTTCAAAAGTCCAATTGGAGATACTCAGTACACACACTACCGCACCATGTATAAAAATGTAACAAAATTGCAATCTAAATATACGGTGTTGACATGAGTCACATGACTTTCTCATTTAAAAGCAAATTTGGATAATGCGATTATAATCTAAATATGTTTCCTTCTACACAAATCCTTTTGTTTTGGTGAAACGTGCCAGCTCACACTAGCAATTTTTTTAAGGGTGGTACTATTTATCGTCCTCATTTTACTAGTTACAGCATCTTTGGACGATTTTGTCCTTTTCATTTTTTCTAAACATCTCAGAGGAAAGTGCACGGTCAAATGTAATCAAATTCGGAGGTACGAAAAATTTTGTGTCCGGTCGCCGGAACCGGACGGTTTTTAAGCCGTCCGGCCGGTTGGTCCGGACGGGTTAAAAGCCGTCCAAAAAGTTCGGCCGGTCGGACGGGCCATGTCCGAACCGGCCGGCGGGACGGCTTAAAAGCCGTCCGAAAACGACGGCCGGTCGGAACCGGTCCGTCCGGTTCGGCCGGCCGGACGATTTTTTTTTTTAAAAAATTATTATGTTATATATTTGAAATAATTATGTTATAAATTAGACTATATTATTATATTATAAATTATTATGTTACATTTTAGACTTGATTATGCTATAAATTGGACGTTTATCGTGTTAGGAGTTACAAATTATTATGTTACATGTTGATTATAATATAAATTGGACGTTAGATATTATCGTGTTACGAGTTAGAAATTATTATATTACATGTTAGTCTTGATTATGTTATAAATTGACGGACGTTACATAGTATCGTGTTAGGAGTAACAAATTATTATGTTACATGTTATAGTTGATTATATTATAAATTGGACGTTAGATATTATCGTGATCGTGTTAGGAGTTACAAATTATTGTGTTACATGTTAGACTTAATTATTCTATAAATTGGACGTTAGATAATATAATGTTATGAGTTACAAATTATTATGTTACATGCTGAAATTAATTATCTTAATTTAACACGTTCTAAAAATACAAATATTGTACAATATAGCAGGAGTCATGGGAAGATTTTGGAGGAGATGGTGTTGATTACAGTCTGCGTTTCGATACCTGTACATTATATAATAGTGCTCAGGACGCTATTGAAGCTGCAAAACACCAGGCAATGCTGAATAGTTTCTTATTAATAATTTCGAGCCCCAAAAAGAAAACGGTCAGGCTTTTGAAGTGCCATAGAGGCGAACAGTACAGAGGCACAGACGAGAATTCTAGAAAGACAAAAACGAATAAGTGCGGCTGCAATTTTGAGATCAAAGTAAAAAAGGTGTCCGTCGCTCCATACTTGAGGATCTGTAGATGTAGCAATGAAGAGAAGGGCTACCATAACCATACATTTGCTGTGTATCCTGAGGGTCATCGCCAGTTGAGCTGCCTCAGCGCTTCATCTAAGAAAATTGTTCGTGATATGACGGACGCTCAGGTGGCCCCGACAAAAATTATGGCCGCGCTGAAGGAAAAGAATCCGGGAGACAACGTTCATGTGCGACAGGTATATATATTTATATCTTGCAATATATGTTTTAATTAACTTTTTGAAGTTAATAAATTTTATTATATTTACTAATGTATTATTATTGTGATAGTTAATAATTTTTTTATCAAATTAATCGCATTAATATACTTTTTTATTTATTAATATAATATTCTTTTTGGTTTTAAATTATAATAATCATTATAATTAACGTTAATCGGTGACAGGTTTATAACTTTAGAGATAAGCTGCGGAAAGAGAGTTCCGACGGTAGAATCGTTCCTTCCCAGCTTATGCATTTGGCCGTGAGCAGCGAGTATACAATTTATGCAGAATCCGATCCGAACACGAAAGCGTTGACGCATATATTCATGGCCCATCCTGCGTCGATCAATCTATTCCGGACATATCACTGGTATGTCGGCATAGATTCCACGTATAAAACCAACAGGTATGTTACTTTATAAATACTTTATTAGTATGAATCTTAAATAGTGTGTTTGATTTAGTAAACTTTTATTTGATTATATTTTTTGTCTTCTTGGTCTCATTTGCACAGGTACAAGATGCCGTTGGTCGAGATGATTGGGATGACACCGTGCAACCAAAACTTCCTAATTGCGTATGCGCTCATCAGGGACGAGAAAGAGGCCAATTACGACTGGGTTCTAGAGAAGTTGAGACTGCTGATAGGCCAAGACGTATATCTTTATGTTGTTGTCAGTGACAGAGAGTTGGGTTTACTCACTCCTATTCAGAGGCATTTTCCTGAATCAGCCCACTTACTCTGCACGTGGCACATCAACAAGGATGTGGAAGCCAGAGCCTACAAACTATTTGGGAAGAGTAAAAAATTCTCGGAGATATTCACGCACAATAGGTGGAAGGCGATTGCAGAGGCCAGTACGTTCGTTGCCTACACCGATGCCGTTGCCGAGCTGTACGCAAAATATTCGAAGTCCCCAGAGGTGATACGGTATGTGGAGGGCACATGGTTAGGGCACCGCGAGAAGTTTGTGAAGGCTTGGACCAACCGAGTGACACATTTTGGAAACACAACTTCCTGTAAGGTGGAGAGTGCCCACTCTGTGTTGAAGGAGTGGCTTCAGACGTCCACCGACATGCTCGATACAATTTGGCAGAAGATTAATAAGCACATCGATAATCAAGTGACTGAAATCAAGTACGTACTGCAATTTTTAAATGCGTTATTATATTGCTGCATTAATTAATTATAATCTGACGTTATGTAACGTATTATCAGGACGACGCTTGAGGCCTCGAGATCTAAGAAGAATACACGGTATAAGGGAATCCTTTTCACGAGCATGATACTGAGGGCCTCGCATTACTGTCTGAGTTTGTTGGACGCTGAGCTTACGAGGATGCACGGCTTGGGCACCGATGTTTACACTAGCTGCGGCTGTGTATTGCAGCTCACTCATGGACTTCCTTGTGCCTGTCTGCTCCGTAACGCAATTGATTTCAACATTCCGATTGATCTCGGAATGATTCACCAGTTCCGGAGAACACTCCAGATATTAGAGCCAGGTAATTTAAGGTTAATGTTTTATTTATAATTTTCTATTAAAATACATTATTTGGTTTAATTCATTGATTTTTTTATCGTATACTTGTAGGGACTGGTCATCAGAGCCAGGCGAGCCACGCTGCATGGTCAGATGCAGAGTTCTTTCAGACGCTTGTGAATGAGGTTGAAACCCGCGATCCCACGACGATGCGGTACGTGAATCAGTTCATGTACAGTCATCTTTACCCAGACCAACAGGATTATGTGGAACCTGAGGTTAAGGATAACCCGCGAGGTCGTCCCAAGAAAACTAATTCAACTAAGCGTAAACCATCTGCTTTTGAGTACAACGATAGATCGCGAGGTCGAAAATCGAGTCGTACGACCACTTCTTCGCGTGGACAGACAAGTTCTCTTCTCAACAGTCACAAGGGGATGAAGGTCATACATTTTTTTTTTTAAATATGGTTGAGCGTTAATTAAAGTATTTATATAATTATATAAATTGTGACGTCAAATTATTATGATATTTATTGCAGAGTTTAGACCGACAAATATATTTGGATTTTCAATGTGGCAAAGTATCCCCTGACATATGTTGGACTACATAGTAAGTTATTTAAATGTGGATGCGGATGGAAACTGTGGATTTCGGGTCATCGCGAGTCACGTGTATGGTCACCAGAAGTACTGGGCAGATGCAAGAGAAAGCATTGCGAAGGAGGTCGACAGCCACCGTGAATTGTACGAGTACATCTATTTTAGAGATGTCAACGTCGGACTTCGTTGCATAAGGTGGGCCGACGGTCCTTGTGGACGGGTTCACTGGTTCGAAGTTCCGCAGGACCTCTACGCCGTTGCGACCCTATTTAATGCGGTTGTCGTTCATTTGAGCTCTGGTCCGCAAGGTGGGTAGCACGACTTATTCAGCACCACAGTGTTGCCTCCCAGTGCACGATCATCGGCTAGAGGACCATGTCGTGAGATGGCCATATGCCATCTTGGTGCCGTAGCACACTACATTCGTTTAGATTTGACTCCTGATTGTCCATTACCGCCTATTCATTCCATGTGGTTCCACAACCGAGATCAATCGGTTGTGGGTTGGGAGGATCAGTACGAGACTAGGTTGCGATTGTGGTTTACTGTTCAAAAAAATCCTTCTTGAATAAAAAAACGATATTATTCACTTGTAGTACGACGCTTCTCATTCAACTTAAGTTTAGCAAATAAAAAACAAAATGAAGAATTATTTATTTATATAAAAATAAAAAAAATTAAGTGGACAAAAATAAAAAATAAAAAAAGCAGGTCGACAAAAATAAAAAGCACGTACTTTAAGAATACGTTTTCAAGGGAAAAACGTATTCCTTACAACATATATGTATATACTATGTATTAAAAATACTATATACTATAAAAAAAACCATTCAACTTAATGTTTTACAAATAATAAAAAAAAAATCATTCAACTTAATGTTTTACAATAAAAAAAAAAAAAACATTCATTACATCATTATTGGGCATTGTCGTAATCCAACTTAAATTTAGCAAAATCTTCTTGGACTTCCGCCGCCTCTGGACATTCAACAAGGAACTGCTGCATGGTCGATGTAATGCCCAAAAGACGGTCCACCCACTAAAAAAATGAAAGAATAAAAAAATATGACTGAAATTTATTAAAATAAAATTGTTGTAATGAAATAACATTAATTAAAATTTAGTAACCAACTTACATAGGCGGTATTGACACGCGTTGGGACCTCATTCTCGTCCGGCAGCTCCTCGCCCATGAGAGTCGGATGGAAAACCCGACTGTACCACTGCAGGTAATCCTCAGTCGCCTCCCCGCGATCCTGTGTGGTGGGGGATCAACATACCGGTGTTGACCGTCCCAGAAATCGGGAACTGGGTTCAGGCGCCTAATGCAGCAGCCTCAGAATGCTCAACCTTGTAGTTCCTAGACTCCCAAGCACGTACTGCACTGATTGGCGGGTATGTAGCGGGAGGGACAGTCTGGACATACCCCAACTGAAGCAGACACCGCGCAGGCAAGTACGGCTCGACGACATCGCGGTATCGAATCAATCCGCTATAAAGAGTCCTCGGCTCTATCGCATCTGGGCTGGAGCTGCCGTATGGCAACCATTGCACCTGTTCACAATTGCATAAGAGCATTTATAAAAATAATTATATTATTTTAAATAATGGGTAACTAAATTTAAATAAAATAACTTCACGTACATCGGAGGCAGTGAGTCGATTGAGGCGCCGACGGATGGCTGTGAGTCGATCGTCTGACCGTGGCGCATTCCCTACGCTCCACGAGCGTGATCGTGCGAGACAGTCAGGACCGATGGGTAGACGCCCCCGGGGTCGGAAATCAAGGAAATACTCATATATCCAAGACTGCAGAAGAGTCAAGCAGCCCGACATCTGGGAAGAGTCCCCTCGGCTGGCAATACCTAGCTGTCTGTACATGTATGTCAACGTAGCCGATATTCATGAGTAACCCCCAATCAAATCCAAGCCATCGAGCACCTCGTGCAGGAGCTTGGGGGTTACTCTACTACCACTCTTGTCGACGAACAATGTGGTAGCCAGCATCACCCACATCCAGGCACCTGCCTCATCCCTAGCCGGCCGGCGTTTCCCCCTGAATGCCCCAGAAATGGCGGCTTCGGACACCGAACCACGCTGCCAGAACGAACTCCTAAGTTCGCCCTTGGTGACCGAAAGTATCGACATGCAGAGCCCATGGCAGGCGTCCGAATCCGGGTCCTCAGCGACTACGGCTCCCTCCACTGGAACGCCCAAAATGGCCCGGACGTCGTGCAGCATGATGCTCATTTCACCAAAAGGCAAGTGAAACGAGTTAGTATCCGGCTACCATCGCTCCACAAACGCAGAAATGAGCGGGGTGTCCAACTGGGTGTGCATGGAATCGGCCAAATGTGACAGCCCGGTCTGGTCGATAAGAGCTCTCGCATCGGAAGACATCTCTTCACGCCAAGCCTTCAGATTCTCGACCGCTCTCAGTCTGTTGTGGCATTTCAGCGGCCCCCTCAAATCTCCACTCCACATGCGGGAGGCGACGTGCCCTAGAAAGCTAGGGATGACACTCCCATCAATGGGCCCACCAGGCACTGGGCCTTTAACGATCCAGGGTGCATCATCATCGGTCCTAGCTCGTTTGCTAGTACCTGCATTAAAATACAACATATCTGTATATATTGACTTGCTGGCAGATGCATTAAATAAAATATATTTAATAAACATATTTCATAAGTTTCCCGTTCTTTTTTTTTTTTCAATTAATGTACAAACGTTACATTTTATATTAATAAAATATAATGAAAATTTTAAACTAATTTATTATGTAACATTACTACTACTTGATTATAACAATAATAAAAATAATTATAATAATTTTCTAACTAATTAATTGTATGGTTCTTCTAAATTACAAAATAAATATACCGTAGTTGAGGAGCAGGCCGATAATATTTTTCTAACAGTACCGATAATTTGTTATAATTATTATAAAAAAAAATTAAATAAAAACTGTCCGGCCGGCTCGTGACCGGCCGGCGGTCCGTCCAGAACCGGACATTTTTACGGCCGTCCGGTTCGGCCGACCGGACGGTTTTTCGGCCGTCCGGAATCGACGACCGGACGGACGGCGGCCGTCTGGAAACGACGGCCGAACGGCCGGACAGCTTCAAAATTTTAAAATTATTTCCGGCCTAAAAAAAAAAATTTACCTTGTTAGAGAACAATCCTTTGTCGAGGCCGTAGAATTTTTTCGACATTTTTTCGGATTTTTTTCGGTGCTCGAATCGCTCGTTGAAAGTTCGAGAATTTAGAGAGATAGAAAGTTTAGAGACATAGAATCTAAAAAAAAATTAAGAGCAAAAGAGTAAATGAGGAGGCGGTGACTAGTAAAAGGGCCGGTGAATAGCAATTGAATTTTTTCAAATGGGATTTGCTTTATTCAGAAAATATTGGCGTTGGCAATTCTTTTCGGACTCTTGTGTAAACTCCCTAACCCACCAAAGCTAAAATCATTTTTATAGTAAATACCTACGCGTGGTCGGAAAGTTTTGAAGCATTGATCAATATATGGTTATGTATGCAAAAAAGCATTTACTTAATTACCTAACTTTTAATTCCAGTGTAAGAGAATGAAATTCCTTGAACAAATAAAATATAAGGAGGGAGAGAGAGAGAGAGAGAGAGAGGAGTTGCAGAGGGAAGAGCGCTCCCAGCTGTTGGCCATTTATTGCCTTTGTTCCTAACGAGGAACTTCAAAGCACTATAAACTTAGTTAATTACTTTAATGCTGTTCGAAATGCATTTGCATTTCGCTATTTAGTTCCACATTTCGTGATATATTCACTCACACATACTCGTTGGTGGGTAGAATGTGGACTATTAGTTGAAGAGTGAAGACATCTTTTAGCTCTTCCTGGAAAAAAGGCCCTTTTTTTCTTTTCTTTTTCTTTTTTTTTTTCCTTCTTTCTGTCTTGCTGGGTACTATGGCGGAAGAGATTTGTTTCTTCACAAAGGTATTTCTCTTTTTCTTTTGTCTGCCTCTCGTTCAGCTTCTTATCCTTTCCCCCCCTTTTTTCAATAAACGCGTACTTTTGAAAGTCCTAGCTTTATTTTGTGGATAATTTTTGTTCTGCTTTTTGAGCTCAATGGAGCAAATAAGCTTGCTAGTTGTTACAAAGTGCGGAATTTTGTGGGTTTATTTGATGACATTATTCTAAGTTCAATAAAGCTCTGAATATCAGTCTGAATAGCCTTCTTTCAAGGGTTTTTTAGTTCATTCCTCTAGTCAGCTTGAAATTTGATTTGAATTCTTCAAATGGGTTGTTTTCTGTACTTCTCATGTCAAGAGATTTAATTAACATTTGCAAACTCTACGCTACTTTTAATCTCATTTATTTATATTTCTTTGTAATTTTTCTTCATTTAGTATAATGCCCTCGTTTCTGTAAAATGCCTATTGATTTCATTTGTTTAGAGGAATAAGTTGGACAAAAACTACCTTGAGCTAGCTTTAGCCTATTATTTTCTCAATTGAGAACAAATGTCATTCAAATTTTTTATTGAGTTTTATTTGGTGATGGTAGGAGAAAGCGAGGGTGAGATTTTATGACATCATAATGTATATTTTGAAATCTTGCATCTTGCAATATTTCCATTACTCAAATATGTGAATTCTTTGACAGGACACAATAATCATCAAAACTCCCAAGAAATCTTCTGCTTCATTGAGGATGTTGGTCTTAGTATTCACAATGGCTTGTGGCGTTTATATCTGTTCTATCTGCTTGAAGCAAACTAGTGCTCCAACTAATACTAAGCTTGTAAACCTCCAAGTTAGTCAGAGGCATTGTCAAGATAACAACATGAATTCATCTCACACTCCCTACTTACACTATCCGAATCCGACTTCATTCAGCAGGTAAATTGTTCTACTTTTGTTTGAAGGCTGATGAATTGCAAAATTTACCCATGAGTTTTAGTATATTGCAAAACAAACCTTTTCATAATATGAAAGTACATATACTTCCTTTAAATTGGTTTATCCTTGACAAATGTTATTCTCCAGTGTAATTTTGAAAGACAACTCACTCCTGTATTTTCTGTATTTAAATAAATTACAATCAAGCAAAACAAGTTAGCAGGCTTTTATTAGTGCAAAAAAATCCAGAGCAAGGGGGTTTAGTGTAATTTTTGCAATTGTTTGGTACTTAGGCTATGATCCAAACATTGTCTTATGGAAACAGGGCTGAATGTGGCTGTAATCCTGTGCGGTTTTTTGCCATTTTGTCGATGCAAAGATCGGGAAGCGGATGGTTTGAGACCCTTTTGAACAACCACACTAATGTGAGCTCGAATGGCGAGATATTTTCTCACAAGGAGAGGCGAAGCAATTTTTCATCAATTAGGTCAACTATGGATAGAGTTTACAACTTGGATTGGTTTAGTAGTGCCTCAAAGAATGATTGCTCAGCTGCAGTTGGCTTCAAATGGATGCTTAATCAGGTTAGATATGTGCTAAGAATTTGTATATAAACAATTGTAAATTTTATTATTGAAATATTTTTTACTTGGTTACAATTAACTCCAAAATATGGTATTTTTATATATAAGAAACACATTTTTAATTAACTCCTCTACTAATTAAGATGCATCTTCTCGTTGATGCGCCACATTGACTTACTTTTATGCATCATGTTGGTTATTGGGACTTGACCAGTATAAGAATTGACTTTAAACTTTTCAAAATGCATTCACTATAATTAATTTAGTTCAATAATTCGACACTTCCTCTTAAGCTAAATTGAATGGGTAGGTCTTGTGTTAAATCGGCCTAACCATTAGTTAGACATACTTTTTTCACAAATATAAATACTTTTATTGAAATATGTCATACTTTAAAAAAAATATCATAACAGAAATATGACAACGTATGACATTTGATAGTTTAAGTATATATTTTTGTTTATAGAGTGTTATGGGTTGACTGCCTAATGGTTAGTCTGCCTCATGCAAATATATATATATATATATATATATATATATATATATATATATATATTGCTAGCAAGGCATTAAATAAAACCTAATAAATTTTACCTATATTGCAATAATCCATCCTATATAAAATATTTCATTACACTTTCTTTTTGGGTTAGTTAAGACAAAAACTTATACTCCCTCCTTTTTTTAATGGATGTCGTTTGGAGAAGTTGCACACTAATTAAGAATATTTTTTTTGCCAATAATAACCCTCATTTATGAGGATAGAGATGGATGTTTTGAAAAAATATAAAGAGTGAATATGAAAAGACATAGTGTATTTATTAGCTAAATAGGGGTAATAATGGAAAAATATGTACAAAAGATCCAAAACGTCATTTATTTAGACAATTGTTGATAAAGCCAAAATGACATTTATAAAAAAAAGGAGGTAGTATTTTATATTAAATGAGTAATAATTATATTTTTTATTGAATAATATAATAGTTATACACTAAATGGTATATGAAAGTTACATAAACATAAAAGATTATATCGCAAAAACTTTTTGTTCAAGTTATTTATTCTAAAATCAATATTGTATTTTTTTTTTATTTGATTAAGTGGTTGTTTTTTAAATAAATTAATTTTTTTTAGTCATAGTAAAATTTACTTAAAATCGCATAAGTAATTGTTATAATAAACTTAATAATTTTCAGCTAATTAATTGGTCATGACCTCTCAAAATTACAAAAATTACATTATTTATTACATTTTATGCAATCAATATAGTGATTTGTATACAATCAAATCGTTATGTACTAATTATTTTAATCAATGATAAAATTTTAAAACATAATACTATTATCTAACTTATAATTTTAATATTATATGCATAAATATAACTTATAATACTCTTTGTTTAAAATATAATACTATTATCTAACTTATAATTTTAATAATATTTGCATACAAATAATTTATAATATTCATTTACATCTTTGCAAATGCACAAGGTCGAATACTAGTTGGAACTAATACCCGTGCGATGTATGGAATATGGTATAAAAACCACATTATTATAGAAATATTGTTAGATTATATAAAATAATATGTGAAGTATATTCGACACAATATAACAAGTTAGACTTTATTATATTTTTATTGTTTACTTTTACTTTTCCTATTTCTTTCTTTTTATTATATTCGACAAATATAGAGTTATTGTTAGATTATATAAAAAGCATTTCTTAAATTGCAGTTGGTGTGTACTTCAGAGATAATTTCAGTAACTTCTCTATAGGTTTTGACATAACCATGGGCAAAATATTTTTTGTATTTGACTTGGTGTTTTGCAAATGCAGGGTTTAATGGACCACCACAAGGAAATCAGTGACTATTTTAACACCAAGGGCGTATCCGTAATTTTTCTTTTCCGCAGAAATCTGCTCCGCCGGATGGTCTCTGTGCTCGCCAATTCTCATGATCGTTATGCTAAGCTCCTCAACGGAACCCACAAGTCACATGTACACTCGAATGAAGAGGTAAAAAAGCAAAGCACCGAACAAAAATGAATGAATTATATGCGCGTATGCTTACGAACATTCTTTTGGTCGAGTTTATTGTAGGCTAATACCCTCTCAAGTTATAAACCGATAATCAATTCAACATCGTTGTTGATGGATTTAAAGCTCATGGAGAAGATGGTTTTCGAGGCTCTACAGAATTTTAGCAAAACACGGAACATTGTCCTTTATTATGAAGACATCGTCAAAAATAGAACTGTGAGTTTCTTGTTGCTCTATTCTGAGTAGTGAAGTTGCTGTAATAAATTGCAACTGTGGTCAATGATCTCCTTAATCATGACCATGATTANGAGAAAAGACTTAACAATTGATCACTAACATAATATTTTGCCACAAACTGTCAGATGAGCTGATAATAAAATGAAACAAGCAAGTCTTTTTCTCTTGGAACTTGATGGGCTATATTTACTGTTACTTTATTTTAATGTTTTGCAGAAATTGATGGATGCTCTAGAGTTTCTAGATTTACCGAAAATGGAGCTAAGTAGTGGGCAGGTTAAGATACACAAAGGATCATTGTTTGAGCACATACAGAATTGGGAAGATGTAGTCAAGATTTTACAAGGAACGTCTTACGAGAGCTTCCTTCACACTGATTAATCTGTTGGCAAATGCTAATATGAGCAAACTAACCTTCTTCTAACATGAGCCGGTTATGTTTTTGAATTCACCCCTTTTTATCCTTTACTTACAAAATGTATAGGTCTTTAATTTATGTATTTGAGAGGGTCAAGGCAATGTGATATCGATATAGATGACATCGATTTATGAAGCCATTGACTAAAACGTATGCCTAGTTTTTAAAAATATTAGAGGTTCTTGAAACAATTGAATTGAAAGAATTAGAGGGAAAGGTTCGGAGGGAAAGTCAATCTTTATTATGAAGATGAACTGTCTTCTTGTTAACGGGCTGGGGATGTAATAGTGGAGGTTCTTGATATAATGAAATTGAAAGATTCTACAAGAAGGCTAGAATAGAATGCAATTGGATTATTATAATTATTATTATTATTATTATTATTATTATTATTTTGGCTCGCTTCTAAAGCCAGTTTGTTGGAAAGTATTATCTTGAGTCAATGATTTGTCTTATATTTTTGTATTTTTTTTATTTGTCTATATGATAAAGTTTTTAGATAATTATTATTTAGGGGACATGGTTGTGCAATGACAATTATGGTATGTCTGATTTATCTTATATTTTTTTTATTTGTCTATATGACAAAGTTTTAGATAATTATTATTTAGGGAACATGGTTGTGTAATCACAATTATGGTATGTCTTTAAAGTATAATTGTAAGCAAGTTCTTAGTCTTTTTTTTTCTCTTTAGCGGAACGACATAAATTTTATGGAAAAAACACAAATACATCTAGAAAATAGTTCGATAGTTGAATAAGACAATTTTAAAGCTATATCTAGTGGGACGACAGATCTAAAAATCACTTAGAATTTATACTAAAACAATACAAAACAAACACATCCACAAATAAAAAACAGAAATCTATCTTAACTTCACAATTGGAGAATAAAATTCTCCCACTGGAGAATAACACAAAACACAAAAAACGAAAGCACGAGAAAAACACGAACCCACAACACACAAACACAAAAGCCCACTACAAGCTCACTCTCGCTACAACGCAAAGGGAGTCGTTAGATCTCCCGAATGACAACCAGGACGGGGTTGGGACCACACGGTTCATACAATAATGAAGTAGGATTGTCATACAACTATACTATATTTCAATATGAATTGATTACTCATATAACAAGTAACATTACCTGCTCATGATCCAATCTTTCATTTTTTTTAACAGCAAGCGTATCTACAATGTTTACTTTCCAACACACGTGCAATCGAAATATGTTATTCACATTGTCATCATTAGGCAAACTCACTTTTTTTTTCATGGGCCGGAATGTAGCATAAGATAAATAATTGTGAATTTACATCAGACCACCTCTTACCAACAAGGTGTACATTTATTCAAGACTCAACCTGACGCGTATAGAGAAGACAAACAATTCATTATTGTAGGAACAACTCCCTAACAATAATATAAAATTTCAAATGAGTTGGATGAAATGAACCATTAAAGTTCTCGGCTCAAACTAATATCAAATACCGATAAAAGAGGTACTTTGAGGTGCTATACTACTCAAATAAAGGTACCATAAGCATGCATAAGTGGTATAGTGACCATGTGCGAGAAAAAACACAAAATCTAACATAAATGATTGATAGATATGAACAACAACAAAGAGATTACTGCTAGTTTCTCTATTTTAGAATGAATATGAAGAATATTAATATTCAAAATTAATTTTTGAACAAAATATGAAGAACAAGATTTTAGGAAAATAATTATAAGTAAAATACGACTTCAGGCTCCTCATTAAATACACATAGACATATCACTTTTTTTTGTAGAAAAACAGTGAGTTAGGAGCTCACTAGAAAATCCGCCTTTCGTTGGAGTTTGTCACGTCTTTCGATCGAGTTCTTCTCGATTGTCTGTTGCCAAAAATTTTTCCGCTAGACGTTCGCTGGAATTATTCTTGTAGCCAAAGTACGTGCAACAAAAAAGGAAACAAATGAGAAGGGGAAGAATTGATGGGAGAGAGAAAGAGTAGAAGATGAAATAAAAGTAAAGTAATAAAAATTTATGTGGAAAGAGAGAGAGGAAAATAATAGAAAATTAGGGAAAGTTAGTAGTGGGGGTTGATGTGACATTTTTAAGGAGTTAAGTGGAAAACACTATTATAATTGGGGAGTACAATGGGAAAAGTAAAACATAAGGATAGATTGAGAAATTGAAAAGAGATTTGGAGAAATTCTATGGCGCCCATATGGGCACCATATGGTACCATAATCTTCACGATCTAACGCCTAATATTCATTGTGGAATTGATAGAATGGATATTAGGCGTTGGATCGTGAGATTATGGCACTATATGGTGCCCATATGGGCGCCATAGAATTTCTGAGAGATTTGTGGATTTACTGGGGAAAAACCATTCTTGGGAAAAACCATTCTTTTTATAAGGCAATCCGACGGTTTTGCTATGAAGCCAACAGTTGGCTCCATAGTGGAGCCAACTTTCTATATACAACAAATAAACCTAACCATATAATAAAATTATATTAATGTTCTTTAAATAATCAGAGAATATAGTAGGTCTATTTGTTGTATATAAAAAGGTTGGCTCTACTATGGAGGCAACTGTTGTCTTCATAGCAAAACCGGGCAATCCGATATATGTTATACTTACTATTGATAATTGTGACTGACACAGTGCATTAATCGAAGCCAATCTAGTTGATTTTATAAGGGCGCGTTTCAATATGAATCATAACCGATTTTAATTATTCTGACCGATTAAGTTATATTGTTTTCAATCACCATACTTAAAATTCAACTCAATCCATCTTTTCTATTTTTTTTATAAATATAATTAAATTATTATATTAATCAATCATCCTCACACAAATCACATTAACATAAAATTTATCCACTTTAGCCAACTAATTATCCACTCTATATAATTTTATCCACACTAACATAAATTCACTATTTATCCACTCTATATAATTTTACCTACCTATCAGTTCCAATAATATCTCACTTTTGCATCACATAAATTTTAATTAGATTTCGTCCAACTGCTCTATGGAATAATTGTTTTCTAAGCTTTCTACCACGTCTTGAAGTCTGTAAGGTGCGAGAGGGCGCATGTGCTCCTCCTTCCTTAATTTCTTAATAAGATGGCCCAATTCGTTTTCACGAGTAGTAGTAACCCAATCAGTGATCCAGTAAGAATCAGAAATAATGTTTTTATGCCCAATTCGTTTTCACGAGTAGTAGTAACCCAATCAGTGATCCAGTCAGAATCAGAAATAATGTTTTGGGACATTTTCATCTATCCTACAAGATTTTAAAAATATTGCAAAAATACAATTCATAAACAAATAATTACATCTCTACCTAATATGTAATACATAACTACATTAATGCCTAAAGTAAGTTACCATATCCATTCAACTTTCATCCCCCTTTTTGTGGGCTTGATTAAGAGAGAGAAATGAAAAATAATAACTGAGTCATTTAATTCCTTAATTCACGCAGTTTGTACATTTGTAATTCACGCAGCCGTCAGGTGGTATATTTTGCGTTTATGTTGGTATATATTCAGTATATGTTACAATGAAGAACATGTCGTCCATCAAAAAATTATGTCTTCTTTATTTTTTTTTTATTTTTTTTTACTTTTAGACATAAAAGTATATATAAACATATTATAGCAGTTACTGATATTCCATATACAAACAAATATACTGCAAATATACTGTACATATATACCCGTCGAACGTCTTCCTGTTAATGCCATGAGAAAATATACCGAAAAGATATTGATAATATACCGAAAATTTTTAACTTTTACATACTATTGAACGTCTTCCTATTAATGTCATGGGAAAAAATACTGAAAATATACCGAGTATAAACCATACATATACAAAAAAAAAATCATCAGTTTATGCTTTGTCAATATAAACTATACATACAAATAAGGTAGCCCTTATATTATACAGAACATATACTCTATATATACATAACATATACCCGATTAATTCAATCTTCTTCCTTCTCATCCCAAACACGCCTCTCATCTCAAATCTTCTTCCTTCTCCAAAGATTCTCGTTCCTTCGCAGCTTTCTTCTTCGTGTGCGTCCTTCTCCATCAATCGTCTTCATCCTTCTCCACTGACGCGTGACTCTTCCCAGCGGGTGGCAAATTCAGGCCTGTTTTTTTTCCCATATTAAACCTTCTAGCGAAAACCTTCTCAAACCACTTCAAATTAATCTCATAAACTGATTCCAAAAAAAAAAAAAACTCAAACCTTATTTTTCTAGTTAAGTCCTGGCAAGAAACTCCAGTCAACCAATGGCAGTTAAGAAGAAGGTGAGATCATGGCAGGATTGCTTTTCGGGCTGCTTCAGGCCCGAAAGCCTTCCTTCAGGAGGATTTCATTGTCGGATTTCAGCAGCTCGAATATATCAGAAGATTTATCGGTTTCCTTAGCGGGCTCGAATTTGCAAGTGTTTCCAGCGAGTAGCAATCCTTTCCGATCCGACCTTCGCCGTCGCGCCTGTTCCGGTCACCGGCCACCGGCGACAAGAAGCAGCAAATAGCAACTCGGGCCAATGAAAGATCCGGCTCCTCCTCCTCCGAACAGATCTGAAAGGGAAGAGGTGGTTTGGGAGGGATCGTGCTTTTGTGAAAAATCTTATTTTGTTTAGGATTAATTTGTAGCTGATTTGTTGCAAAAATTAAGGAGAAAAGATCTTAATTAAAAACATTCCATGTTTGATATGTTGACTTTGGAAAATTAAACATTAGGTATATGTGTAATTATTTTGTATTGAAGTTGCATTTAAATAAAAAAAAACTAATGAGTGTTAAATATGCAATATAATTATTATATGAACGTGCAGGGTGTAAATTCCTCTAATGTTTTTATGTCGCTTTACCCGATCGACATCGTCCCACACAGAATCTTGGCTAATCTCTAATGGACGTTTCCCAATTTCAGTGTCAGAAGCATATTTCTATATGGAGCCTCAAGCATTATCGAAATTATTATTTAATTATAAACTCAAAATCATCCACAATCAACTATATTCAATATAACCCACTTTAGCCAACTAAATTGAATTATAACCGGTTAATTCTTATCAAATCACGCTCGGATTCTTATCCAATAATTCATATCCAGCCACGCCCAAGTGTCTGATCTGGCACACAGTGGATTATTCACGCCCGCACACAGATAAGAGCAACAGGCAATCACGGACACGAGGCTATGGAAAAGCCTTTTCGCCAAATATAGCCCACCCAACACGGGAAACTTTTACAATTACAAGATAGAAAACCGCAAAAATGGAATTAAAAACTAAATTCTACATAGTAACTGCAGATGCTACATGACAATCTACCCCTGCAGACAGACAGTCCACTTTTTCCACATCAGTCACAAACGGAAGATAACAGAAATAGAACATATCAGAATTCAATTGATGTATCCAATTTAATTTTCAACACAAAATCCCGGCAAAAAAATAATATTTTACCATTTTGATGTATTACAGCAGCATCAACAATATCGAGCACACTCTACTTTCACCCTGAACTCCCTTCCGCACACAACAACTCACATTCACTTCCACTATCCTTCACACACAGAGGAATCCTCACCCCAAGCCCCCTAAGCTTCTCGACCAACTCGTAAAGAAACTCAAACGTGAGCTTCGACTGTGAATTAAGCTCGTCCCTAACCTCCGGGCAAACCCTAAACCACTCTCCCAACATCTTGTGCACGTGAGACCTCACCATCCTCCACGGGACTGAGTACACCTCGCAAAACCTCAAGTATTCAACTGCTAAATCCGCCAAATCCAAATCCCCGTTTTTAAACCCCTCACCTGAAACCCACTCTCCAGTCCGAAAGCCCGCGAACAAAGCAGGATTCTCGAGTAACGACTCTGCCGAGAGAACCCCTTCACAGCCAGTCTCCTCCAGACATTGGTATGCGTCTGCCAGGTGGCGCACATTGCCATTGGCCAGGACGGGGATTTTTAAGGCATCACGAACGGCTTTTATAGCTTGCCAGCTGGCACGGAATTTCTTTCCGTCTTTTTCGTCCCGTGTTCGTCCGTGCACGGCCAGGAGAGAGCAGCCAGCGTCCTCGAGCATTTTGGCGTATTTGATGGTGTCCTCGAGATTTGGAAAGATCCTGATTTTGCATGAGACGGGCACGTTTAGGTTGTGCGCGAGTTTCTCGACTAGGGATTTGACGAGAGGGAGGTTGTCCATGAGAAAAGCACCATAGTTGCCTCTTCTTGCTATACGCTGAGGACACCTGAATGACAAGTATGAATATATAAAAAGAGTCGATGAAGAATTTTGAAATTCTCAATCTTATTGGCATGGATTTAATCATGCTATTTTTCAGGTAATTAAGAAGACATGTGGAGTTGTGGGATTGGAGGAAAAATAAATTGTAAATCTTTGTGATGTTTGGAGAAAAATTAATCGTAATTTGTTGTGAAATTTGGATTATGTGCTACATATATCAGCTAGCTTGGAGCAAGGAAGGACTATGGAGAATAAGGGAAAATGAAAAGGAGGCAAAATCTTGAAATTTGGGATGAAGATTATGAAGCAGTGTGGAAAATCAGAAGGTAATGGAATAGGATATTTAGGGTGGGTCTGGATATATTTTCAATATCATTGGACTTGTTTGGATGTTAGCGGATTAATGTAAAATTAACAGACTAAATTTTGTTTAGAGGTTTGACTTGTCAAATATGCTAACTTTTTTGTTTTTGATACGTTGAGTAATTTTTTCAGCCCAAACCGCTAAATTCGAAAGAACTCAATATAGGATCGTTTTGAGAAAAGGGAATTTGTAGAATAAGATGTCAACATGAGATTTTCAAAGTAGTATATTTACGAAACAATTATTTACGAACCGCTAATACAATCTACTAGTCAAATCATATATTACAATCAGTTACCCGCTAATGGCAAAACAAGGTAATCATTCTTTCACCCAATGATAAAAGTTACACTATTCATCCATCTCATTTCACTATTCTTCCCTAAAAGTTTTCAATGGGAAATTTGAATAAAAAATAATCATTACTCGTTTGTTTCCTTATTGTCGTTATAACTTAAAACTCTTGAACTCCAATGTTATTGGGTAATTGGGTAGGATAATTTATATGATATATATTTGCCTTAGATTAGTATCAAACATTGAATCAAATATCTTCTTCTCATGTGTACTTGTTTGACTTGATGTGAAGGTTTTGCTCTCTCAACTCCACTAGATTAGAATCAAATATTTTCTTCTCATGTGTTTATAACTTTCACATCAATAAGTATCAATTATCAGAGTAAAATTGAAAAAAAAAAATAATTAAAATATATTCAACAACTATTAATTAGCAAAAAGATATGCAACCTACAACGACATTTGAAATGGAGGGAGCACTACACATACTATAAATTCTACCATTTACCCACTCACAATTTTATAGCTACCAATCATTTTTATACTATTTGTATATGACATCACAATTAAATTATATCACTTGTACATTACACTGAAATAATTATTAATTCTTCCACCAAATAAAACATTTCACTTAAATGAAAATATATCCAATCGGACTTAATTTATAAATATGAAGTCGAAGGTTGGTAACAACAACAGTGCAGGTAAGTTTATGAACAAGACCACAAATGGCAATTTATTGGTGCATTTGTTAGTTTGGCACTAAGTGCTGCCCCAGTAGCTAGAGAATCTATCACTACCTAAAACATCACTACCCAGAAAGTATCAAATAAATGAAGTAGAGAACTCATGCGAGGAATAAATATTCATTTTTTGTAATATTTGCACGACATTTTCAGCAGTACACATAAGTAACATAACTGGAAAACCAAAGATGACAGGGGGAGGGGGGAAGAGAATAAATATGCAAGATAAGAGAACGACAGAATCAATACTTTGGACAAACATTCGAATTATCTTCAGGTTTTGCAAGGTTTAATTTTTATGTTTAAATTCTCGACATTGAAACACAACGGGAGTCAGAAGCAGTAACAAGTGGAAAGATATTCCCTTAACCAAGGTCCAAACAAGAAACCTGCCTATAGACCAATTCTGCAAGAACACACTAAACTTGAAAACAATATATATACTGTATCAGTCAGCAGTTACCCTAAATTAATGTCCACGTAGTCGCAGAATGGCTCAACTCTGCGTGCTGCCTCCAGCAAGATGTCCGGATCATTTGCACAGAATTGCACAAACAGCGGCCTATCCTCCTGTCATTTTCCAGCAATACACATTCAGCATAAAATAAAATCCATCAATCCAAAATTGACGAAAAAAAAAAAAACCTTAAAAAGTTCTTCACCTTACATGTGGTGAATTCCTGGGACCTGTATTTTTCGTTCTCGCTGAAAATCCTGGCATGCAGCATGGGCGTGTAAGCCGCCTGAGCGCCGTACTTACGGCAAAGCATCCGGAAAGGCAGTTCGGAGTTGTCGACCATGGGGGCAACGATGAGTTTGGGCCGACCCAACTTGTTCCAGTGGGCCCAGGCCATCTCGATGCGGACCTCCCCGGTTAGATACCCGTTCGGACGGCCAAGAGAAACTGCTTCGAGCTCGGAGAGAGGAACAGTATTTTCGGCGGAGCATAGAACGTCGTCGTTGCTACTTTTGTCGCCATCTGCTGGAAGCGTTTGCGAGCAGAGGGGTTGGGTTTGGGAAGCCATGAAAGGATTGAAGAGAGGAAACAATGTCTCCACGTTCGGGCTACGACGTCGTATGAGGTGGAGCACCAATGGTTTGAATCTCATTGGAAGGATGATGAGAGGCGGCGATGGCGGGGATTTCACCCATCGCCAGTTAGGGTTTCAGTTGGAAATTTTGAGGCAGATTATTAATTTGGGGATTTAGTTGGAAAAGGAAAAAAAATAAAAATATTGGAACTAAAAAGCGCTTGGATAAATTAAAAAATAAATCCAATTTTCGTCCCTACGTAAATGGGAAACTTGGAGGTAAGAATATTTGTCTTGTTTGGATTTTTTGTTTTTATTTGAATTTTTTGGTAAAGAGTGTATGGTTAGTAGGGAGTGTGATTTTTAATTTATATTAAAATAATATTTAAAATAGAATAATTAAAATAAATTTGATGTAAAAGTATGAAATAAATAATAAGGGGAGATGTTATGGTCGTTACGGAACTATTCCGTCGGGGTTCGTAACCATTAGATCAACTATTCTCGACGGTTACATGATGATCTAACGGTTACAGACCCTGATGGAATGGTTCCCTAACGGGACCGTAGCATTTCTCAATAATAAGTGATGATTAATTAAAATTATTTGAGTGGATGAATAAGAATTTAAAGTTGATGTAATGTGTAATAATGATGGATTTGTTTTATTTAATCATATCAAATGTATATTTATTTCAAAAGGATTATATATTTAGTTCATATCAAATGCATATTTAGTTCATATCAATTTATCAAGTGCATACTGCTGTATTTAATTCATACATAATACATAGTACGGTTAACGGTCGCCGAAAGTCATCGGTCAACGATCAACGATCAAATGCTTTAAATATTATTGAGATAGTTAAAATAAAAAATAAAATAAAAAGTTAAATCTTAAACACACATCTTAATCTCTAATTAATTACTTATAATTGAGTCTCACATACTCACTGTAAATATGTGGAATCATTGGAACCAATCCATATCACTACTATCTTATATGAAATTGTTTGTGGCATTGTATGTAGGGGTGAGCATAGTGCGATTCGGTGCAAAAACCGAAACGCACCGCAAAAAATCGCACACCGAAATTTTGGAACTTCTTAACCGAACCGAACCGCAAGAGAATGAAAAACCGAACCAAAATTTTTCAGTTAACCGCAACTAAGAAAACAATTAAAACAAATTAAAGATCAAATCTACTAGACTTAAACATCGCATTACAAAACACAACCACCACAGGTCCTAATATAGGATATTATATACTAGGCCAGTCCTAATGGATAAGAGAGGAATATATTAAAGAATATGCCTACACATGGCTAGGACACGTGGCACGACGCTATTGGACAAACCCAATTTGGGCCATAAGGTACACTCCCCCTATAAAAGGGGGCTAAGGTATTCCATTCTCACATTCTCTCTACATTCATAATTATACTCTTCAGATTTGGAGTGATTCTGACTTGAGCGTCGGAGGCCCGACGCCGGGACCCCTCCCGGAGTTGGGTTCTTGCAGGTCCGGTGGCCGTTCGAGTTGAAGGAGCCCGGTGAATCTTATTCACTTCAATATACAAGCAGCACTTTTAGTCTTTTACTTTTACATTTAAAACTTAAAATAAAGTCTAACTCCTGAAGTCCTAATTTTCACTCTCATTTCAACTTTCGTCTCTCAAGCTCTCTAAACCCCACAGCCCGTTTTCAACTTTCGAAGTTCTCATTTTCACTCTCGCTTCAACCCTGCTCCGCCGCTCTGAACCCCCCGCTCTCACCCTCCAGAGTTCTCGACCCTGCTCTCACCCTCCGGCGATCTCGACCTCGCTCTCAGTCTCTCACCCTCCGGGCTCGCTCGTCCTTCTGCCGGCTTCGTCAATTTAGGTCATCTCTCACTCTCTCAATTTTTTTTCATTTCTCATTTCGATTCGTCCTCTTTCTTCAGTTTTTGTTATTGGATGCTTAATTTCTAAGAATCAGTTGTAAATGTTCAAACAATTAATTTTTTTCCCTAATTAATTTCAGCCCCAATTTCGAAATTCTTTTTGTATGTATAATATTGTTAGTGGAAAGGTAATATGATATTCTTACTGTTGTTTAGAACTTTGTTATTGAAGAGATGGCGGATGATTCACCAACAGGAGGTCCACCATCGACGAATGCATCATCGGCTGCAAGTCAGACATCAAAATTGAAGAGGAGCCGTCCGGAGAGTTCAAGTGCTGCAGCTGATGCTACTGTAGGTACCGGGATTGCAGGGGACGGTAAAAATACGCGAAGGTCGATAGTTTGGCATCACTTCACACAGATTGTGGTCGAAGGTATATCCAGAGCCGAATACAACCATTGCCATAAAACGTATAAATGTAATACTCGAAGGAATGGTACGTCTGTACTTCTTCACCATATGTCGGTTTGTAAAGCTCATCCAAATGTGACCGAAAAAAAACAATCGAAATTGAATTTGCAATCAATAGCAGAGGGTGATGAAATGGTAGGAAGTTTAACTAGCTGGAAATTTGATCAAGAAGCCATTAAGTCAAAACTAGCTAGAATGGTCATTATTGATGAACTTCCATTTCTGTTTGTGGAAGGTGATGGATTCAAAAACTTCATGTCGGTTACACAGCCTTGGTTTAAAATACCCTCTCGTTGGACTTTGTCACGAGATTGTTATCAGTTATACCTAGATGAGAAGTTAAAATTAAAAAATTACTTCAAAAGGTATGGTAAAACAATTTCTATTACCAGAGATACTTGGACTTTCGTGCAAAAGATTAATTATATGTGTATCACTGCCCACTACATTGATGAAGAATGGAGCTTAAATAAAAAGATCATCAATTTTTGTCCCAGTGAGAGTCACAAGGGTGAGGATTTAGGAAGACAAATAGATGGTTGTTTGCGTGATTGGGGAATCTCAATGGTGTTTTCTATTACAGTTGATAATGCGTCTTCTAATGATACTTGTCTTACATATTTGAAAAGTAGATTGACCTCTCGGGGTTGTGCTTTTGTTAAAGGCAAGTTATATTCATATGAGGTGTATTGCTCATATTATTAATTTGGTAATGGTGGGTGGAATAAATGAAATCAAGTATTCCCTTAAGAAGATTCGTCATGCGGTTCGATTTGTGAAACAATCTTCGGCTAGATTGGCGAAATTTCGAGAATGTTGTAATGATGAAGGTATTGTGAGTAAAATCTTGTTATGCTTAGATGTGAGCACTAGGTGGAACTCCACTTACTTGATGTTGAATGTTGCACAAGTTTGAGAGGGCATTTGAGGGGTATGAAATAAAAGATCCTTACTTTAATCTAGAGCTCAAGCATGGACCACCGTCAATTGTTGATTGGGCAAACGCTAGAAGGATGGTTGATGTTTTATCCCACTTCCACGAGCTAACATTGAGGAATTCGGGCACATCTTATGTCTCTTCAAATGAATTTTATCATAAATTAGCTCGGTGAATTGCTTGTTAAGAGAATGGATTGCTAGCAATGATCTTGATATCAAAGTAATGGGTGAAAAAATGAAATCAAAATACAATAAATATTGGTGGAATTCGAAAAATGTGAATCATCCATTTATGTGGCGGTTTTTGTTGATCGTCGCTAAAAGTTGGAGTTCCTTGTGTACGCACTTTGTGAAGAGCATGGAGAAAATAACGGTTCGGAGATCTTCAAGAGTGTGAAAGGGAGTGTTCAACTTATAAGATCTCCGAATCGTTCTTTTCTCCATGCTCTTCACAAAGTGCGTAAGGAACTCCAACTTGTAGTGACGATCAACAAAAACCGCCACAAAAATAAGATGATTCACATTTTTTGGATTCCACCAATATTTATTGTATTTTGATTTCATTTTTTCACCCATTGCTTTGATATCAAGATCATTGCTAGCAATCAATTCTCTTAACAAGCAATTCACCGAGCTAATTTCATGATAAAATTCATTTGAAGAGACATAAGATGTGCCCAAATTCCTCAATGTTAGCTCGTGAAATGGGATAGAACATCAACCATCCTTCTAGCATTTTCCCAATCAACAATTGACGGTGGTCCATGCTTGAGCTCTAGTTCAACATAAGGATCTTTTATTCATACCTCTCAAATGCCCTCTCAAACTTTTATGCAACTTTCAACATCAAGTAAGTGGAGTTCCACCTAATGCTCACATCTAAGCATAACAAGATTTTACTCACAATACCTTCATCATTACAACACTCTCGAAATTTCGCCAATCTAGCCGGAGATTGTTTCACAAATCGAACCGCATGATGAATCTTTTTAATGGAATACTTGATTTCATTTATCTCATCCACCACTACCAAATTAATAATATGATCAATGTTCCTCATATGAAGAAACTTGCCTTTAACAAAAGCACAACCCCGAGAAGTCAATCTACTTTTCAAATATGTAAGACAAGTATCATTAAAAGACGCAGTATCAACTTTAATAGAAAACACCTTTGATATTACCCAATCACACAAACAACCATCTATTTGTTTTCCTAAATCCTCACCCTTGTGACTCTCAATGGGACAAAAGTTGATGATCATTTTATTTTAGCTCCATTCTTCATCAATGTAGTGGGAAGTGATACACATATAATCAATCTTTTGTACGGAAGTCCAAGTATCTATAGTAATAGAAATTGTCTTTCCATACCTTTTGAAGTAATTTCTTAATTTTAACTTCTCATCTAGGTATAACTGATAACAATCTCGAGACAAAGTTCAACGAGAGGGTATTTTAAACCTAGGTTGTGTAATCGACATGAAGACTTTGTATCCATCACCTTCCACAAACCGAAATGGAAGCTCATCAATAATGACCATTCTAGCTAGTTCTGACCTAATGGCTTCTTGATCAAATTTCCAGCTAGTTAGACTTCCTACCACTTCATCACCCTCAGCTATTGATTGCAAATTCAATTTCAGTTGTTTTTTTTTTTTTGTCACATTTTGATGAGCTTTACAAACCGACATATAGTGAAGAAGTGCAGACCTACCATTCCTTCGAGTATAACATTTATACATTTTATGGCAATGGTTGCATTCGGCTCTGGATATACCTTCAACCAGAATCTGTGTGAAGTGATCCTTAACTATCGACCTTCTCGTATATTTACCGTCCCCTGCAATCCCAGTACATGCAGTAGCATCAGCTGCAACACTTGAACTCCCCGGACAGCTCCTCTTCAATTTTGATGTCTGACTTGCAGCCGATGCGTCATTCGTCGATGGTGGACCTCCTGTTGGTGAATCATCCGCCATATGTTTAATAACAAAGTTCTAAACAATATCAAACAACAGTAAGAATATCATATTACATTTCCACTGACAATATTATACATACAAAAAGAATTTTGAAATTGGGGCTAAAATTAATCAGGGAAAAAATTAATTGTTTAAACATTTACATCTGATTCTAAAAAATTAAGCATTCAATAAGCAAAACTAAAAAAAGATGACGAATCGAAATGAGAGAAGGAAAAAAAATCGAGAGAGTGAGAGACGACCTAAATTGACGAAGCTGGTGGAATGACGAGCGAGCCTAGAGGGTGAGAGACTGAGAGCGAGGTCGAGATCGCCGGAGGGTGAGAGCAGGGTCGAGAACTCCGAAGGGTGAGAGCGGGGTGTTCAGAGCGACGGAGCAGGGCTGAAACGAGAGTGAAAATGAGAACTTCGAGAGTTGAAAACGGGCTGCGGGGTTTAGAGAGCTAGAGAGAGGAGAGTTCAAATGAGTGAAAATTAGGGCTTCAAGAGTTAAACTTGAGAGTTAGACTTTATTTTAAGTTTTAAATGTAAAATTAAAAGACTAAAAGTGCTGCTTCTATGTGTAAAAGTGTAAAAACTAAATGACATATGACATTCAGTGCGGTTCGATTAAAACCGCACCCTTCGGACTGAAAACCGAACCGCACCGAACTTTTTGCGTTTTTCCAAAATTCAAACCGCACCATTAACCGAGCTCTTCAAAAACCGCACCAAACATCTTGGTTTTCGGTTTTTCGGTTTCGGCTCAATTTTTGCTCACCCCTAATTGTATGGGTGATACATGGCAGGGGCTTCAAGTACTAAAATGCCCACAAAAATTATTGTATTATTTTATTTTATTTTATTGCATTTAAAACGGAGTCGTTTTTCGGCCTCAATAACATCTTATGCGGGTTGATTGAATTGCCCTTCATTTTGACTGATAGAGAGACTACAATTCCAGATGAGTGACATCGAACTCCTTATGGCATTATTGGTATAATGGAATGGAATTTAGTAGAAATGTAATGAGTCGAAGAATGGAATAATTATGAGAAAGGAATAAAACAAGTTTTGTCATTGATACATTTAGTATACAGGAGGAATAAGTCCGGAATGAAATTGAATTATCATCATATAATATCATTTATCACTATTTTATAGGAAAAAAATTAATATTTATATTAATGTTATTTTCTTATTTTTGATAATACTAATATTATTTTATTTTTAAAAAATATACTATATTTTAATAAATGTACTTTTGTATTGTTACAGCTATCTTATATAATAAATAAGTGAATTATGTATTTATATACATATTAACTAATACAAATATATCATTACATAAACCCCTATAAGCATATGTGGTCAAATATACTTTCTTATAATATAATTCAATTTATGAATAAATATATAATATATATTATTATATAAAATAAAATAAGATTTTTCTAAACTATTTGTAAATGCATTTATTATGAGTTTTATTTTTATACAAGTATCTAATATATCTAGTTAAAATATGAATATTAAATGAAAATAATTGTTTAATTTTTTATTTGAAATTTATTCTTTAAAATGATTTTTTTAATATAATTTAATAATGATAATATAGTACATATTATATATTTTTTTGTTATTATTACTTGTTAATTTTCTTTTTTAAAAATTTATTTCCTATACATATGGGAATGGAAAAAAACCATCCGTTAGCTATGGAATGACTAATCCCATATAGATGAGTTTTGCAATTCCCAATTGGAATGGTCATTCCCTTATAAAAAATATACCAATCATGAGAATAAGAATGAGTAAGGGAATGATCATTATATTCCCACGTCATTCACTCATACCAATCATGCCCTTAATTGTTGAAGAAAGGCCAATATTTGTCTCCAATCTCCAGCAAACACAAAGCCAAATCATGCGGCTTGGACATCATGACCATATGATCCGAACCCTCGATCACTTTTACATCATCTGGCCAGTTGTTCTCGATCAACCACCTCTGCATCTCAACATTCATCAGCTTGTCCTCATCACAAACAACGTATACACGAGGGATTGAACCGTAATTTTCCCTTGTTAGAGCAGTTTCTTCGGATGGGCGGTGAAAATCAACAAACAGAGGGGATGGCCTCATCAAGAGTGTCGCCAGAGTCAAATCCTGTTGCAGTAGTTTTGGTCCACCGAATGAAAGTTAAAACCAAAAACACAACACAAATTACCATCAGTATTACTGAACTTCTTTTTGTTCTTGCTTTTTTTTCCTTAATTTTTATCATAGTAGAACCAGCATAATACAAATTTTGATAATTATACATCAGTATTTACAATTGTCGAAAAGAGGTAATATAGAAAGGAAAAAAAAAAGGAATTTCTATTTTTATGAAGAAAAAGAAATTTGAGAAATGTTTACCTGTTGTAAATTGCAAGGATATATTAGTTATATGTAACCTTGAATCTTTTATCTAACCTCGGGCGGTGAAAGTTGATACATAGTTGATGCCAAGAATTTTGGGCCAAATCGGTAGGATGTTGGAGGTTTGTCCTTTCCTTGACAGTAAGCATACTCATTGTCCATGGGTGAACCCAATCTTCTGCCAAACTGTACATTATAAACTGAGTCAAAATCAATAAATATACCACTTTTCAAGTGAAAACATGTAGAAATTTGATTCGTGCTCTAATCAAATTATGCAGAATTAAATGGTACAACCAGCATCATAAAAATTATATATAAAAGCTGGAAACACAAGCTAGTTTTTTTCTCTAAGCAAATTTATATATAAAAAGTAAAAACTGTCCAAAAATGTTGAAGATTCTACAGTTTGTGTGTCCCCAAACAGATTAAACTCTAGTTTTCTTGTTTTGTCAGCATGTAAACACCTTTCTTTTTTTTTTTTTCCTTTCAACAGAAGGACACATGCCATCTTTCATTTTAAAAATAAGTAACAAAAATAAATAACCATAACAAAATCACACTACCATAAATTGTCAAATATTTAAGGCAAGTAAACTCTAGTAACAACAACATTATATTTAGAGGTGTTTGACAAATATTGTGAATAAGTATTAAGTACCTCTTTGGAGACAGTTGGGAGATCAAGATGAGGGCCGGGCATGGCTGCACTTACAAAAACTGCCACAACAATTTTTTGGGGAAATCTTTCCATGGCAATGGAAATGTCAATTCCACCCCTGCTATGTCCAACCAGTATCACTCTCTCATCATCATGTAGGGCCTCCATGAATAGCATTAAAGGGGCAATATAGTCCGTTATGGACACAATTTCGAATTCGACCGATTTGAGGTTTGTGCCACAGCCCGCCATATCGATTGCGCTGACTTTGTGAGATTTAGATTTAAGCAGTGTCGCTAGCTTGTACCAACACCATGCGCCATGACAATCTCCATGGACAAGGACAAAATGGTGATTATCATTCTTGTCCATTTTTTTTTATTTAATTTTACCTTTTTCTGCAAGTCACTTGATTATCAACTTCTGGCTGAAATAAGTAAAATCAAATATGTGTGTGTGTGAAGACTTATACCTCCATTCTACTTCATTTGATCTTGCTCTAGATTTGTGATTCTGCTTCTGATTACAATACATTAGCATCCACTACATGGAAACTTAATAATCTCCATTTCCTATTTACACAAACTTTTGATACTCAAAAACATGCCTAAAAAGTCACATGCTCCAAAAAGGAAGTGTTTCTAGGCATTCCAATTGACCAACTAAGCATTTTCAGAAAGAATTTTACACAGCTAGCATTGTATGTTCTCATTTTTTTAGTCTCAACAAGGAACAAATTAACAAATTTCATTCAGCAAAGCCAGAAAACATAGAAACAAAAATAAGATTAAGTTGCAAAAGGGAAAAGAAGTTCCAAGACACGGATAGTTACAGTGAGTATATTTTAAACCAGTGTTACTAAATGAATCAAACAATTTCAAATTTTAAAGTACCCTCTTAGTTAAGATATATGCCAAATACCCTTTTTACATATCTATTTTCTAAACAAATATCTTCTATCAAATTAAAATAGGTTTTGCAGATATGGAAATAAACTTAAAGATCATTTCAGATCTTGAAATATAGTTGTGTTTTTGTACTTCACTAAATCTTATTCATTTTCATTTTTATGATAGATAATAGAACCAGGTATATATCAAGTAACT